>KE507849.1:57879-70202 GCA_000441515.1 Elaeis oleifera
ACCATGCATAAGAAATTACTAATGGATTTGATTCTGTAATTTCTATTCATATGGATAGTTTATGAAACTATTATATGAATAAATATTATAGCACCTTAACTAAATTGGTCAATATATTGGTAATTAAGGGATCTTGAAAAGTTCAGAGGTGCATATCTGGAGAACCTAAAGAATATTTACATGCCTTTGGGAGGTACGTCAAATTGCTTAAATCTGATCTTATGATTTTTCTTTTTCACTAGACTCTACTGCATGTTATGCACTTTAGTATAGGGTCTAAGAAAGAAAGAGAACTGAGGGAAGATGAAATAACTTTTTTGAGTCGACAATGGTGCAAAAGTTGCACTGTGGCCGTGGGTACCTAATCTCGATAATTATCGTTTGAAATTTAATTCTTTATCATTTGTATGGTGATGTATTTGTAAAATTATTTAAGTAAATAGTGAATGTCATTGAGTCTGAGAGATCCAGAACCAAATAATTTGAAGTATATAGGTAGTTCTTTTGGCTAGGTCATGTATGAGAATAAATGATTTGTCGACTAAAGAAAATGAGCCTTTGGGCTCATTGACTGTTCAGTCATATCTAGTCTGTAAATCATCTCTTTGAGGATTAATGACCAAGCTATCCTTTGTGGGTCAAAGGGATAGGACCATTGAGATACTTATCCTAGTACACATACGATGTGTATGGCCTATTTGATGAGTCAAACTAGGAGGTTATCACTACTTCATCACCTTTACCAATGAAAATCATGGTATAGATATATGTATGTGAGATATAAATTTGAAAGACTTTGAAAGATTCAAAAAATTCAGATGTGAAGTAGAAAAGATAAATCGAAAAAATTTTAAAGGTACTTCAATTAGATCAAGGATGCAATACCAAATAGAGAATTTGTCAATTATCTTAAGAGAATGGCATGATTTCATGATGGAATTCTCCTTATAAATCTCAGTTCAATGGGATATCAGTGTGGAGCAATGGCGCTGTATGAGATATGATCCGATCCATCATGAACATCACTAATTTAACTATTATTTTTAAAATAAATTTAATTTTAAATTTAAATTAGATTTTCTCTAAAGTTGGTTTCACCACATCAAATGAGATATGATATGATGGACATGTTAGAGGATAGGTTTATGAGAGCTCATCTATAAGGTATCCCAAAAGGGTTTGGGATGTCACTTTCTCTTTCCAGTGATTCACAATGTGATTGTAAGCAATCATACTATTTCTTGAAAACAATGGGAGGATGAACTCAAAGAAAAAATCTCTAAAGAACAACGAGTCACAAGACCTATACAACCTATTTAAGATGAGCTAGTATATGTAGTACCTCCTCCACCTCGAAGATCTAATAGGATTTCCCATCCTTTAAAAGGGTACTAGGTATTCTTACAAGGGATTCAGAGAAAATGGTTCTCGAGGAAGATTGGAAACATATGAATGATCCCAAAATCTATAACGAGGTGATGTTGTACATCGACCCTAAGAAATAGATGTGTAGATAGCCCTACTAAATGGATTTCTTTGAAAGGTATGTATTCACAGTGGCCTATGGATTTCACTTCCAGTGATAGAGATCACACTGCAAAAATTCATTTATGGATTTAAGCTAAAATCTTAGAGTTAGAATTGTTGTGATCAAATTGTTTGATTTCATAAAAATAAGGAGGAATCATGTGGTTACATGAAGGTCAGTAGGAGGATCCCATACTAACATCGATTATGATGTGGTTACATATCAAATTTTTTTATTAAAGACCTAGGTGAAATATTCTGAAAATAAAAGGTCTATAGAGATAGATCCTAAAAGAATATTGGTTTCACAGACAAGTACATAGAAGAGGTGCTGAAAGGTTTAGCATTGAAACCTTCAAGAGGGATCCGTTATCCTTTTAGGCATGGATGTATGCCATGCTATGTACTTGATTTGGCATATCTTGCTGTGAAAATGACGAGTAGATATTAATCGAATCTAGGTTGGGAGTATTGGATTGCTGTGAAAAATATTTCTGAGTACTTAAGAAGCGCTAAGAGATTATTCTTCATCTTTAAAGAAGGGTTAGAGCTAAGAGTGGGAGGATACACTAATGTTGATGGTAGAATATCTACATCAGCATGTATTCTTGAGTTATGTTGGTTCGATATGTTGAAAGAGTTTCAGATAATCGATCAATGGAAGCTAAATATGCTATAGATATGCAAGATGCTTTCTGGTTCTTTTGATAGTTACAGAATTGGATGTCATACCATTAGATGCTATGACATTGTACTGCAAAGATAATGGTCTATAGCCCTTGCTAAGGAGCTAAGGTGTCATTAGAAGTTCATGCACGAAGAGCAAGGATATACGTGATTATCTCCAGTAGAAATACATAGAGATATAGAAAGTAGACTCCACATAAGATGTGGTAGGCCTGAGTCACTTAGCCAGCTAAACACTGAAGCCTATCTTCAAAAGATGGGGCTCAGGTATATGGCAGATTGGCTTTAGTACAATAAAGTTATTGGATGTGTGCTCTAGAAGTCAATCTTGACTGACACATACCTTTTTCTAGAGCATATTTTGTACTTGATAAGTAGATTTGATAACCAATCATGTCATATATGTCCATGATTTGTCCTAAAATTAATAAGATGATTTTGTATATTCTCTAGGTGTTGACAATTTGAGACATACATCATTAGTGGTTAATTTCTAAATGCTCCTGATCAAAAGATCGTCATGGAGGATTGTGATCAATCTATTCAAGATCGGTGTATGGATCACCTTCCTTTAGGACAGATGAGTCTCGAGTCTGTGGTGTAGAGACACTGAGGTGAGAGTGAGGTGGTTGTTAGAGAATAACTTGCACTGAGCATGACCATATGAGAAATCATTTGGATGTCTATTCACTCATCAGTGGTCTTATCGATGCTGTAGTGGTGTCACTGATCCTTTGACCTGTGGTGTGTTGGCTATTCGTAGTGAGGCTACTGAGTTTAACTGTACATTCTCTTGGTCCCTAGCCATTCAGATTTTTATTGTATATATTGGCTATTGTAGGTTCAGATTCACTATTTGGAATAAGATGCATCTAGATGGAATTTATTGATCTTGATAGAAAAGAGAAGTTCTATGCGATTCACAAGACTAAGTTCAAAAATCTCTGGCCAGAATAAGTGTGAATACTAAAAAGAGTTTTACAGGATTCATAAATGAACTTGATCGAGCTAATCTAGCATATGACTGACAATAGGATTTGATGAGTTCTCCATGACCTCCATTTAGTCGGGACTCATGATAAAGAGATTGTATCACACGATAACTATACTTAGGGGTTCATCTTTTTTATTCTATTGGATTGCCACTACATGCTATTAGGTATCACTGGTAGATCGTGAGAACTTACTAAGATCATTTTTGGATCAACGATTCTAGTTGAAGTGAGTTTGAATCGTTCTAGCCCATCAAAAGGAGTTTCGATGATACTGTGATGGAGATCATTGTATGTCTCACTACCAGACAGAATAGAATCTGAAAAGTCACACATAAAAGAAGTATGACCTAATCAATGGCTTGGATTGTATTCAAATTATTAATCGGATTGATAGTTTGAATTTTAGAAACTGCTAATTTGTAAGCGTTACAGTTTTAGCAGCTGCTAATTGTTAGCATAGGGACTTAATTACGAATATTATAATTTTATTGAGGCTGATTAAATTATGAATTAAGTTTTAATTAATTTAAATTAAATTAAATTAAATTAAATTTAATTTAATTTAATATTAATTGGATTCAATTATCCAAATTAAATTTAGATTTTAAGCTTGATTGGATCAGACTTGACAGTCTTTCGAATTTGACTCGATTTAGACTCGATTTGAACCCAATTGAGATCCAATTTGAACCAGATAAATCATGACTTATAGAGCCCAGGTTCTCTAAGACTCTCTCTTTCTCCATTTAACCAATCAAAAGTCTGAACGGGCAATGGTTTTCTTACACTTTTCTTCTTGCATGCATGAAGAGAAGAGGCTTCTAGGACTCTCTCTCTTTAAGACAACTATCCAAATATGATTTGAATAGATGCCTTATCAAGAAAACTTTCTAATTAGATTAGATTGGGGCATGGAATAATTTTTGTGTGATAAAAACTTTGAAAAAAGTGGGGCATGCACTAAGAAATTGCGTGAGAGATCTTATGCGGTTCTTCTTGGTCACACAACTTATTCCTTCCATTATTACATGCCACACATACCCTATTTTGATAAGATTTGATCTTATCTCCTTTGGGCATGAGGATTTCTTTGTGTGTGACAAAAATTTTAAAAAAAAGGGGGCGTGTGCTAATAAGGGGTGGTCTTCTTTCTTGCAGCACATCTCCTTCCCAATGCCTCTCTTCTTTCTTCCCTTTATCCCTAATGCCCAAATCTGATAGAGATCAGATCTAAAAGAGAAAAAGAAGAGAAAAGGAAGAAGAAGATTCTTCTTTCCTTCTTGGTGATTTGGTTTAGATCCCATCGGATCTGTGCGAAAGAGTTGGCGCAGCGATCTTCTTCTTTGAGATCTAGAAGAAGAGATCTAGATCCAAGGTTGAGAAGCGAGATCTATAAGGTACTAGCACACCAGTGATCTCAGTGCTCCGATCAGACATCTCTGTGTGGATACTAGCAGAGGTCGGTTGCATGCGTGGCTACAATCAGAACCTCAGACATCCACTAGATCCAAAGATATGGAGATCTTATCTCCAATTTAATTTTACTAACATTTATTTTCTTTTCAGATTTCAGATTAAGGTAGCCTGTTCGTGTCAAGTTCCTACACATAGTTTTCAGATTAGATCTGATACGTGATTAAATTAAAATATTTAATTTATTTACTTTCATAGTATAAGGTTTATAAAATTTTAAACTACACGTACGAAATCATAGAATTTTCTAACATCTACATTACTAATCAATCTAAGTCCGAAACTCAATAAGACCAAATTAATCAGGTCAGTAGGTGGGAGGCTCTCCGTAGCTTTTTTTAGACACCAACAAAGATGGCCAGGCCAGCATACCGATCTAATTAGAAAATTATCTTTAACACTTACCTAGACACCAATTGATCAAGTAAATTCGATATTTGATTTGTAAGTGAATTCCAACATTACAACTTAATATGATTTTATAGAGGGTCTTGAACTGGTCCCTACACATCCTAACTACTACATAAAATGTAACATACAAACTATGCAATTCAACATGCTTTTCAAGTTATAATATCATTTATATTATGATGCCAAAAATGATTACTATAATCATATAAGGGTGTGCAAATGACTTAACATACATAACAAGTTTAGTTAATTTAATGTAAACCCTAATCGAATTAGGCATGCAATTCACCCTTAATCAAAATGATTTAAGCATCAAACAACCATGAATCATTAAGTTTCATATTATCACAAATTTAAATTTAATAACTAAATTTAAATTCATGGTTCAAATAAAGTTAAAAATAATTTTTTATTTTAAGACCGATGCTAGAAATCGATGCAATATTTTGGCAAAATATAAATCAGATCAAATCTATATTACAACTTTTGTACTTATTTGATCGAATCAAACAAGGGTGGCTCTGGTACCACTATTGAATTTTGGTCATATGGTGGAATGTGAATTTAAAATTTTTAAACATACAAATCGAAAGTTTTAACAATTAAAACTGTCGAACTGAAATCCAAACCCCTAGAATCACCTTATAGATGTCGAATAAAATAAAATTCAAGTATGCAAAGAGATAGAAATTTATACTTTCTCAAACTAATAGTATGATAAGAAGGTGATCTCTATGAGATTCTAAAGTAAAAGTCCATCAATGGTGATCCACACGAAAGATGGTCAAGGTCCTTCCCAACCGATGCACCACCGCAGTCTTTTCTTCACAAGAACACTACCGGCTTCGAACTCGAAGAACGATTGCACCAATACACTATTACTTTTGATTTCACCACTAGGATCACGCCAAGAGAATTATCTCCAGAAGCCTTACAACTTAGAATTCAATTTTGTGCTTCAACATATAAAAAATCAAACCCTAGGACAATCACATCTCACTTGCTATTTTCTCACCTCCCTTCTTATAATTTTTCCACTCAATTTTTCCTTATCTTTAATTTTTTCAAATTTTTTCTCTCTTATCACATGCCAAGGCCTCTAATTTTCATCAAATTAAGTCCTTATCCCATAAGAGGCACCCCATTTAAATAGATGAGGAAGGAACGTCAACAAGACCCAAGGGGCACCAACTCTTGGTGCTCCACTTCCTTATGTAGAAAATTAATTCTCTGATGCATTAAGTGGTGCAGAAGAGGCTTCACATAGAAGGACTCTTCCTCTTCTATGCCCCATAATTCTTTCATTTATTTTAGGCATGTGACATTAAAGGAATCGGTGAAAAACAAAGAGTTGGTTAAGAGTCTTAAGAAAGAAAGACTCTTCCTCTTCCCAATGCTAAAAAAGATGGCGGCAATCAATTTTGATGTGAAATTAGAGGGCATAGAGGTCTCCTTCTACACTTGAAACTCTTCTAAGTTGGATAGGAGTTCAATTAAAATAGACCTAATCCAATCAGGTCAAAGACAACAGATTCAATTTAGCTTAAACACTTTGAACTTAACCTAATTAGAAACTTGGATTAACACAATGTGCTAGCATATCAAATTAATCTTGAAGATTTATAATAAATCTTAATTAAATTAGATCAAGATTAAATTCTAAAATATGTGACCCATTGGGTTTCAAATCTAGCCAGTAGTGGATACAAACTCTTGATCTAATCCTAATCCGATCAGATTAGGTCAGCTCAAGAGTCCTAATTAACTAAGACTTTCTAATTAATTTTGAATTAAATTTTTTAATTCTGATGAGTCTACAAGTCAAGATTGACATCTAGCAATATGTCATGACTATCCAAAAGAAATGAAATTTGATAAAATTATCAAAATATCCTTTAGTGGTAAGTTACTATACAATTCAATCTTTCAGTTAAACAACATCCTAGATGAGCTGTGGGCATAAAAATATGTTAAGCCTAATTATTTATTTAAATATATCTCGATCGAAAGATGATGATTCAGTTGATGATATATTAGAAATCTCTTTCTAATTATCATCCTACTTTGATCAAAGACTTTCAAAATTATCAACCTATGAGATCACATAGGATGTTCGCTTCCTTTATTAGGAGTGACTGATCTTTTATTGACTACTTCAATCTCTATACATACTTCACCACATCTAGAACACCCCATACAAAGATCAGAGAATCAAGTTAGGAAGTGAACCAAAATATAGATTCACGTACATAAGGTACCATGGTGACCTCAGATCAAAGGATCATTTACATAACTCCTACTAGAGAATAATCAGCTGATATATAAATAAGACTCCAGTAGATATTCTCTCATAGGTCTGTTCAGTAAAATCATTCTCTAATGAGCATCCACATCCTTGTATTAGTATTACCACATAAGTGATTGTGAGATCAACCACCCTCACTACTGAGCATACATAGGATGTATCAGTCTTACTGGTATCATTGATCCGTGACTCAATGAACCAATGACTAAAAATATTTTAAGGGCTATCAAAGATCTAGATCTCACTTGCGTGATCTTATCACGACCCTAAAATCATTGCATAGACCTATGAGATTTATTATAATTTAAATAATAATAAGATGTAGCATATAATAAATTGAAAAGCCTAATTTATTAATTAATAATGTTAAATATATGCATAAATTTAGAAGATAAATTATAGAAAAATATTTCATTGCATTCCATATGCTATTGGCTTGTAGGGCATCATTCTTTCACCTATAAGAGATTGGATTAAAGTGCTAATTAATTTTATATTAGATTTAATTTAATTAGATTTAATTAGATTCAAAATTTTAAGTTAGACTTGGTTCTAAAGTTCTAAATAATTTAGAATTGACAGTCTTTCGAAATTATTATGAATTAGATTTGAATTGGATTCGAATTGAATCAATTTTGGATAAGATCCTTACAGTCCACTTTCACTGAAATTCTCTCACCTTCATGGCCAACCAACACCTGGTATGGTGCTGGTTGTGGGCCATCCCACATGGATGTGGGCGTGGATGTAAAGTGGGTGCCATGTTGGGTGCCAATCCTTTCTCATGTAAGAATCCTCCTTTGATAAGTTATGGACTGATTTAAAGCTTGTTTGAATTAGGAGTCTTATTCTTATTGGGTCTTAAAAATTATTTATAAATAGAAAGGGTCTCTATCTATGGATGCATATCAATCAAATTATGAGAAATAGAGAAAGAGAGAAAGAGGCATGAGAGAGCTAGTGGGCATCTCCCCTTGGCATCCTCCTCCTTTCCACCCCCTTCTCCTCCTTGTCATGGCCTCCTTTTTGGGCATCCCCTTACTGGTGTGAAGCATCACATCAATGCCTCTCTTCCCTCGATGGTCTTATGAAGGTGCTTCAATCTGAAGCTTCATCTTGCTTTTCTATAGAGCCTGACGTGCGTGCGAAGTAGAGAGCCTGCAGATCCAGGCCTATGCGAAGGTTTGAATCCAGATTCTAAAGATTTGATCCCTATTTCACTGCAATTCAGATCAAAATTTGATCTTTATTTAGTTAAATATATAAAAAAATTTTAGATGCAACCCTGGTTATCTATGAGAAATAGGCTTTCTTTCTCTTCACCTACGATCATGAGTAATTTATGAATTAACTACCAATGACACATGCCTCAAATTCTCAACTCTTGAGAATATGTATCATCATCATATTAATTTATTGGATGATTCATAAACATATTACACAATATGAACGGATAAATAATTCAAATTTATTCATTAATAAGTCAGGATTACAAATTATACCCTTAGAAAGATTACATGTGTCGATCTAATTGGCTTCTAGGATATCCATCTAATAATCTTTCACTCACACTAAAGTCAATTAGCTAGAAATCTAAGTTTCATCTTTTCAAGATGGACTTTGATCTTTAGTTGGCTCAGCTGCTTCGTTAGTGGGTCAGCCACGTTGTCCGTGATGTCTACTCTCTATATCTCAACATATTTTTTCTCGAGATAATCACAGATCAAGTGAAATCATCGCTTGATGTGCTTGGACTTTTGGTGAGACCTCAACTCCTTAGCAAATGCTATGGCACCATTATTGTCATAGTAGAGGGGAATGGCATCTGATGGCATCACACCCAATTTTGCAACAAATTTTTTGAACCAAAATGCCTCCTTCACAACTTTCGATGTGGCAATATACTCTACTTTCATGGTGGAGTCTGCTATGATAGGCTGTTGGAAACTCTTTCAGCTCACAGCACCACCATTGCATAAGAATATACTACCTGATGTCGACTTTCAATCATCAATATCTGACATAAAATTTGAATCAGTATATTCCTGCACTCTCAATTCTCCACCTCCAAAATCAGGAACATATCTTTAGTTCTTCTCAACTACTTAAGGATATATTTCACAGATGTCTAGTGCTCTTCATCTGGATTCGACTGATATCTACTCGTAACACTCATGACATTGGCTATATCAAGTCGTGTACATAACATGACATATGTAAGGCTTCCTATAGCTGAAGCATAAGGGATCTTGCTCATGCATTTTATCGCTTTCAATATGTTAGGGTACATTTTCTTGGAGAGATGAATTCTATGCCTAAAGGGCACAGGTCTTCTCTTAAAATTTTCATACCGAACTTCTTTAGCACCTTCTCCATGTACATCTTCTATGAAAGTTCTAGCATCCTCTTAAATCTATCTCTGTAGACTTTAATCTTTAAAGTAAAGGATGCTTCTCCAAGGTCCTTCATAGAGAATTTTCTAGACAACCATAATTTGATTGATGTCAACATAGAAACATCATTTTCAACTAGGAGTATGTCATCCACGTACAGTACGAGAAAGTAACAATACTCCACTGACCTTTTGAACATATGGTTCTTCTTCATTCTTGATAAAATCAAATGATTTGATGACATCATTGAAATGAATATTCCAACTTTGAGATGTTTCTTAAGTCCATAAATGAACCTTTATAGCTTGCAGACTTTGTGATCTCCATCATCGAAAGTGAAATCCAAAGGCTGCTCCATATAGATATCTTTCTATAGATATACATTCAAAAAAGTAATTTTACATCCATCTGCCATATCTCATAATCATGATATACTATAAAAGTAAGCAATGTTCGAATGGATTTTAGCATGTCCACTGATGAAAAGATATCCTAATAGTCAATGCCCTCGGTTGACTATAACCTTTTGCGACAAGCCTTGTCTTAAAGATCTCTATCTTTTCATCTAAACCTATCTTCTTTATAGATCCATTTACATCCGATAGGTACAATATCTTCAGATGGATCCACTAAAGTCCAGATCTAGTTTGAGTGCATTAAGTCAATCTCCAATTTTATTGCCTCTAAATGTTAGATGTATACCCTAGAAGCCAAAATGACAAACACATTGTAATAATTCTAAGACATATTTTTATACTTAAATAATTGATTTATCAATAAAGTGGGTAATTTTATCTATTCTTGTGTTATGTGTCTAAGAATCATCCAAAAATTAATAATTTAAAGATACATATTCTAAAGTGTTTAGATTTGAGACATGTATAATTAATTTCTAAATTATTTTCGATCGATAGATCATCATAGGGACGGTGATTGTTCTGATTGGATCGACGCATAGATCGCTTCCTTCGGGGTAGATAAGTCTCGAGTCTATAGTATAGAAATACGGAACGAGAATACAGATGATTGTTGAAAAATATCGATACTAAGTATGACTATACAAGAGATCACATGGATGTCTACTCACTCATCAGTGATCATCTCGATGCTGTAGTTATATGAATAGTTCTTTGACCTATGGTGCCTCAACTGCTTATGGTAGGGTTGCTGTAGTTTGATTGCACATAAACATGGTCTCTAGCCATTTGGATCCTTATAGTATATGTTGGCTATAGTAAGTTCATTATAGAAGTAGAGTGCGCACTTATAAAGGATCTATCGATCTTAATAGATAAGAAGTAGTCCTATGAGATTTGAGAAGTCAAGTCCATAAGTCTATGGCCATAGTAAGATGATTGACGGAAAGGAGTTTTCATAGGTATCATATTTAGACTTGAGCTAATCTAATCTTTTATATGATGGATGTTGGGGTTTGATGAGTTTTCATGACCTCTATCTTGTCGAGATTCATGATAGAGGAAGTAAATCACACGGTAACTATCTCTAAGGATTCTATTTTTTATTCTACTGGATTGCCACCATATGCTGCTAGACATCATTAGTGAATTGTGAGAATTCACTAGGATCAGTCTAGATCGATAATCTTTGTTGGGTGTGAGTTAGAATTGTTCTAACCCATCAAAAGGTATTCCGATGATACTATAATGGAGATCATGGTATTCTCACCATCAGACAGAAGAGAACCTATGGGGTCACACACTAAAGAGATTCTTGTCTGATTAGATGGTTGAGTTATGATTATGAATCATAATAGGATTTAACTATCAATATGATTGATCATACAAAAGTTGTAATTAACTAATTGGCTAAATGTTAGTGAATTATAGGAGGAGCAATTAGCAATTAGATTGCTGTCTGGCTCATTTTGATTGAGCTATGGGGCTTAAATCAGATCTAATTGAAGTACATTCAATTTGATTTGGTTTAGATTTGATTAGATCAAGTCTAATTGGATTATGAGATAACCCAATTATATAAGGAGATCAATTTCTAGTTTGACTAGATTCAATCAATTTTTTAATTAGATTAAGATTTAATTTAGATTTAATTAAGTTTCTAATTAGACTAGAAATTAACTTAATTTGGATGCAACCTAAGCCTAAACTGGTTAGGATTAATGTTGGATTTGTGCCCTAGAAGTTAATTGTTGGCTGACACATTATATAATTCTAGGACATAAACATGTACTTATAATTTTTTATTATCAACAAAAGATTTTTTTCATTCCAATCATGTTTGTATCTATGATTTGTCCTAAAATTAATAAATATGATTTTGTATATTCTTAAAGAGTTAAAAATTTGAGACATATATTAAGTAGTGGTTAATTTCTAAATGCTCTCAATCAAAGGATTGTCATGGAGGATAGTGATCAATCCATTAGAGATCGATGCACGGTTCACCTCCTTTGTGGGTAGATGAGTCTCGGGTCTGTAGAATAGAGACACTAGAGTGAAGGTATAGATGGTTGTTAGAGAATAACTTACACTAAGCATGATCAATATGAGAACC
>KE507851.1:46687-59908 GCA_000441515.1 Elaeis oleifera
GGTGGGATTTTTATCTGATATGATCAGATGACATCACTCCACCAATCAAAATTTTTCAGAATTAATTGAAATTTTTTGATTGGTCGAATGATGTGGCACTACATGGCGCAGCAGGGTCTATTTAAACCCTGACTGAGCCTAGGGTTTAGAGAATCTGTGCAATACCCCATAAAAGCCTGATATCCCTCTACTTCTCTATATCCCCTCTGCTCCTCTCTCTCCCCTCTTCATGTCTAAGAAGTTGGGCATCCATCTGGTGCTTGTCCAAGTCGTGGTGGCTCCCTGATCAGAAGGCTGCAGGGATTTGTCAAGAAGCTGCTGCTCCAGCTTCAGAAGATCTTTTGAAGATCTTCCAGATCTGATTTTTGGAGCAGAGATTCATGAGGAGAAGATGATCCAGATCCTGCTTGAGTGGATATCGGTAGAGACCAGGCGACTGCGTGGCTAGATCAGAACCTCGGGCATTGCTGCGATCATCTACAGGGTAATCAAGTTACCCTAGAGTTATTTCTCTAATCTTCAAGTTTTAGATTTAATTTTAGATTAAATATCTGGTAATAAGAATCAGATCTAATAGATTTTAAATCTAAAATATCATAGAATAATTTTTATTAAAATATTCTACCTCAGATCTCATTAGATTTGGAAGATCCTACAAGGAAAAAGTTAATTTTTTTCACTATAGACTAGAGACTCATCTATCTCGAAAAAAATAATTTGTGCGTTGATCTATCTAGATTGATCACCATCCTCATGATGATCCTATGACTGGGAGCATTTAGGAATTAAATGTATGTCTCTAATTCTCAATACTTTGAGAATATGTATCGAAAGTTAATTTCATGGATGATTCAAAGACACATCATACTTGAATGAAGAATAAATTTGTCTTTTTATTAATCAAATCAATATATTGAGTATAAAATTATATCTTAGATTTATTATAATGTGTCAGCCATATTGACTTCTTGAACATACATCTAACAAACTCCCACTTAAACTAAATCTAATTGGCCACTAATCTAAGTCTCATCTTCTCAAAGTGAACTTCTATTTTCGGCTGGCTTAATTGCTTTGTCAGTGGGTTTGCCATATTTTTTATGGAGTCTATTCTTTGCACCTCGACATATTTTTTTCGAGGTAGTCGCGTATAATATGATATCGCCGCTCGATGTGCTTTGATTTCTGATGAGACCTCAGCTCCATTATTATCGCAATAAAATGGTATCGCATCCGATGTCATAACCTCAAGTTTCGTGATGAACTTTTTAAACCAGAAGCCTTCTTTTGCAGCATCTGAAGCAGCGACATACTCAGCCTCTGTGGTCGAATCTGCTATGATGGGTTGTTTGAAACTCTTCTAGCTGACTGTGCCACCATTGCAAACGAACACATATCCTGACATAAACTTTCTATCATCAAGATCAGACTTGAAGTTTGAGTCAGTATTGAAAGAATGATGCCCTACAAGTCAATCGTATACGGGATGTGATAGGGTATTTTTGTAATTTATCTTTCAGACTCATATAATTGACCCTAATTTATTAATAAATAGGTATTTTGATTCATTATATGCTGCATCTTATTATTTTTAAGATTATAATGAACCTCTTAGGCCAGGACAATGATTTTAGGGCCATGATGAGATCACGTCAGTGAACTTAAATCCTTAATAGCCATGACCTAAACATTCCTAGTCATTGGTTCATTGAGTCAGAGATCAAAGATACCGGTAAGACTGGCATGTCCTATGTATGCTCAGAAATGAGGGTGGTTGATCTCACAACCACTTGTATGGTGACACTAATACAAAGATATGGGTACTCATTAGAGAATGAGTTTACTGAATAGACCTAGAGAGAATATCATATGGAGTCTTATTTACATGTCAACTAATAATTCTCTAGTGGGAGTTGTATAAGTGATCCTTTGACCTAAGATCACCATGATACCTTATGTACATGGATCCATATTTTGGTTCACTTTCTAACTTGATTCTCTGATCCTTGTATGGGGTGTTTTAGATATAGTAAAGTATGCATGGAGGTTGTGAGTAATCAATAAGGGATCAGTCACTCTTAATAAGGGGAGCGAACATCCTATGTGATCTCATAGGTCGGTGATTCTAAAAATCTTTGGCCAAAGCAGGATGATAATTAGAAAAGAGTTTCTAATGTATCATCAACTGAATCATTACCTTTAGATCGAGATATATCAAGATAAGTGATTGAGTTTGATATATTTTATGCCCACAGCTCATTTGGGATGTTGTTTGATTGAAGGATTGAATTACACAGTAATTTGCCATGGAAGGGTATTTGATAATTTATATCAAAATTTTAAATCTTTCAGGTAGTTATAATACATTACTAGATGTCAATTTTGACTTGTGGATTCATCAAAATTAAAGAGTTTAATTCTAAAATCAATTAGGAAGAGTCCTAGTTGATTGGGACTCTTCGGGTGACCTAATCTAATCGGATTAGGGTTATGTCGAAAGTCTTGATCCACTACTGGTTAGATTTGGAATTCAATGGGTCACACACTTTAAGATTTAGCCTTAGTCTAATTTAGTTAGAGTTTAATATAAATTTTATGAGTTATTTTAATATGCTAGCATATTATATTAACCCAAGTTTCTAAATTGGTTTAGATCAAAGTGTTTGAGCTAACCTAGACTAGTTGTCTTTGACCTAATGGGATTGGGTCTATCTTAATTGGTTTCTTACCCAACTTGAAATAATTTCAAGTGAAGAAGGACTCCTCTGTGCCCACCAAAAGCCATACCAAAATTAATTGCCACCCACTCATTTTAGTGTGTGAAGATGAAGAGTCCTTCTTCATGAAGACTCTTATCATAATGCATTGCCTTAATTTCTCAACCTGATCTCTTATGATTTAATGCCAATTTACTGTGAGATTTTTATGGCACATAGAAGAGAAAGAGATCTTCTATATGAAAGCTCTCTTGTACCATAATTCTACATGGTGAATTTATTCACCGCATGAGAAAGTGGAGCGCCAAAGGTTGGTGCCCCTTGGTCCCATGACACATCTCTTGGTCCCTTACATATATGGGATATCCCACATAGCCTAGTTACTAGGAATTTGGGTGGAAACCAGAGATAAGAGGTGTGTGAATTAGTGAAAAAATTTTGGAAAAAATCTGAGAAAAAAGAAAGGAGAAATTGGGTGGCAAAAGTTGTAAGAAGGGTGGTAAGAGAATTAGCAAGTGTTGCTAGTGTGCCCTAGGATTTGGTTTTTTATGTATTGAAGCCAAAATTAAATCCTAGGTTGTGAGATATCTAAAGAGTGTCTTCTTGACATAATCTTGATGGCAAGTTTGGAAGCAACTGGGCTTTGGCGCGATTGTTCTTTGAGTTCGAAGCCGGCAATATTTTTGAAGAGACAAGGCTGCGACGGCGCACCAGTTAGGAAGCACCTTGGCCAACTTTTATGTGGATCACCGTTGGAGGGATTCTACTTTAAAATCTCATGGAGATTATCAATGTGCTACTTTTTATTTGGTAAAGTATAAAATTCTATCTCTTTTACATACTTATTTCTTTTGATCGACTTCAGCAAGGTGATTCTAGGGTTTGGGTTCGACTCAATAGTTTTAATAGTTAAAGCTACTGACTTATTTAGTTTAATTTTTAAAATCACTTTCCGCTGTGTGGTCAGAATCCAATAAGTATACCCCTTGACTCACCACTTAGAATCTCCTCCAAAGACTAAGAATAAATCTCTAGTCCTTCTCAAGTACTTAAGGATATTCTTCACAGCTAGCCAGTGCTCCTCGCCTAGATTCGACTGATACCTGCTCGTGACACTCATAGCAAGGGCTATATCAGGTCGAATATATAGTATGACATATATGAGGCTCTCTATGGCTGAGGTATAAGGAATCATACTCAAGCACTAAACTTTCTCAGATGTGGTCGGACACATCGTCTTGAAAAGATTAATACCATGCCTAAGAGGTAAAAGTCTTCTTTTAGAGTTTTTCATGCTGAACCTATTCAGCACCTTCTCTATGTATAACTTTTATGACAGGCCTAGCATCCATTTAGATCTATCCCTATAGACCTTTATTTCAAAAATATAGGATGCTTCCCCTAGGTCTTTGATGGAGAATTCTTTGGACAACCATCTTTTGACCATGATTAGCATGGGAATATCATTTCCAATGAGAAGAATATCATCCACGTACAATATGAAGAATATTATTACGCTCCCACTGACCCTTTGATATACACATGGCTCCTCTTCATTCTTGATGAAATCAAATGATTTGATCGCATCATCAAAATGATGATTCTAACTCCAAGAAGCTTGCTTTAATTCATATATGGACCTTTGCAGCTTGTAGACTCTGTGATCACCATCATCAAATATGAAACCCAAATGTCACTCTATATAGATATCTTCCTCAAGATATCCATTTAAGAAAGTAGTTTGCATATCCATCTGTAAGATTTCATAATCATAGTAAGCTGTAACAGCAAGCAGAGTGCAGATAGATTTCAGCATGTCTACGGATGAGAAGATTTTCTGATAGTCAATGCCCTCACGCTGACTATAACCTTTTGCCACAAGTCTAACTTTATAGATCTCTATCTTATCATCGGCATCTATTTTCTTTATAGATCCATTTACACCTAATGGGTACAATATCCTTAGGTGGATCCACTAAGGTCCATACTTGATTTGAGTGCATCGAGTTAATTTTTGACTTCATCACATCTAACCATTTTTTGAAATCGATGTCAGACATCACCTCATCAAAGGTATTAGGATCATCACAATGATCCCTATCTCCCATAAGGAATATTTCTTTACTTCCTCCGTAAGTATACCCATGTACCTTTCAAGAGGTCGAGAGATCCTGCTAGATCTATGAGGTGGTAGAGGAACATCAACTATTGATTCATGAATAATGGGTTCTTGAGGATCAATAGCTCTTTGCTATTCAAAGACCTCTTTGAGCTCAACTAACTGAAAAGAATATGCCCTACAAGCCAATCAAAATTTATATTTTGATGGGCTTTCGTTGTAATTTTCCAGACTGATATATTGACATTTTATAAATAAATATATTTTCATCACTTTTGTAATGATTATGATGAACTTCATAAATTAAGACAATAGAGTTAGGGATATGATGAGGTCATACCTATGAGACCTAAAATCTTAAAAATTCTGATTTAGAATATTCCTAATCATAGGAGCATTGAGTAGGGGATCAATGTTTCAGATAGACTAGCACTTCCTATGTACGCTCGATGGAGAGGGTGGCTGATCTCATAAGCCACTTGTGTGAGATACTAATACAAAAAAGTGGATGCTTCTTAGAGAATGAGTTCACTGAATTGATCTGACTTAAGAAACATCTTATGGAATCTACTTACCCATCAAAAGATATTTTTTATAGTGGCAGTTGTGCATGTAATCCTTTGATTTGAGACTACCATAGAACCTTGTATATATGAATCTATATTCTGGTTCATACTCATTCATGAGTTAGTCATGTACAGGGTGTTCTAGATATGATGAAATGTGTATAGAGATTGTGAGTAGGTCAACATGGAATCGATCACTCTTGATAAGAGGAGATCGCATCCTACTTGCTCTGATCGATTGATGATTCAGAAAGCCTTTGATCAAAGCAGAATAAAAATTAAAAAGAGTTTCTAATATTTCATTAATCGAATTATCATTTAAGATTGAGAGAAATATGAATATGATATTAGATTTGACATCATTCCATATCCAAAATCATATTCAGGATGCAGGGAGATCGCAGGATCGAATTGCATGGTAACTTTTCACTGAAGGATATTTTTGATATTTTTATCAAAATTTTATATTTTTTAGATAGACATGATACATTGTTAGATATCAATCTAGTTTGTGGGTTTGATTGAATTAAAGAGTTTAATTCGATCGTCAATTAGAAAGAATTTTAATTACTGAAATTGGGTTAGCTCGATTGGATCTAGATCGGTTAGATTAAATTCTAATCAAATCAGATCGACTTACACTCAGATCCACTACTAGGTAGATGTAGAACCTAATGGGTCATACATAAAGAAAATTGATCAGGGATCTAATTGGATTAGATCATATTTACAAAATTGACATGCTAGCACATGTTGCAAATCCTGGCTCCTTGTTTCAAATCAAGTTTGAAATTGATTCCAGATTGGGCTAATTAAATTCAAATTAATTCAAACCAATTTTAGTTTTGAGTTGGATCAGCCCTTGGCTACATGTACCAAGATTTTGATATCATTTAACTAGGTGCCCACATGTCAAGAATTTTCTTGCATGTGGGGTGCAATCTTTGTGCATAGAAATAGATTTGCATCTCATGAGATGGGACGCCCTTCCTCAAGTTTATCCAATGTTCTATGATGAGAAAAAAATTCTCAAATATTTTTGAGTTAATTTTGAGTGCAAAGAATCCTTCTAAGGCTAAAACACTTTTGGTTTAATCATGGAAATTGGTTGAAGTTTGAAATTTTGCCAATTTGATCCATGTGCCAGACCAAGAGTCCAAATTT
The DNA here is from genome assembly GCA_000441515.1 of Elaeis oleifera. NCBI lineage: Eukaryota > Viridiplantae > Streptophyta > Magnoliopsida > Arecales > Arecaceae > Elaeis > Elaeis oleifera. Next base: position 53,254 of record KE507851.1, read on the forward strand.
TGAAGGACTCTAATCCAAGTGTCATGCCACATTTTGATTTCAAATTTTTTTCACACCATCAGCAAGTTAGCACCTTCATTTTGGTCTATTGGATGGATAAAAATCACTGATGGATGGTGGAGAAAAAATATACCATGGGAAGCTGCATGATGCATCAAAGAATCATCGAGAAAAAATATTCCAAAGAGTCCTTCTGCGCGAAGCGTCTCTCGAATTTTTTTTGATAATTTCCATGTGTCGTGAGGCTTTTGATGGGCATAAAAACTTGGTTGGGGTATGAGATAATTTTAAGAGGTGCGAGATGGTGCATGGAGAGGGCACGAGACAAGTCCGATAGCATCCCACTGCTAACTATTTAAAGGGGCAGTGTTGGAGTTTTGTTTCATTTAGATCTCTTACTCTTATCTCTTCTTTCTTACACCCTCTCCCTATTGTCCAATTAGTCTCTTCCTTCTCTTATGAAAATAATTTCAAAAATAGTAAGGACAAGTCCGATTTTGGGACAAGAGTCTAGGAAGAAAATTAAGGAAGACAAGGAGAGAAGAAAGGTAGGGATAGGAAGGCTAGGAGGAGAAAAAGAAGGTCTTGAGGTTCTGGTACCCAAAAAAATTCTCAGAGTGAGAATTTTGAAGGAAGAATCATCCTAAAGAGTTGGTGTCTTGATCATAGCCCTGTGTGGATCACCGTTGGAGGGCGAATACTTGGACATCTGGTGGAGATTCTGCCAAAATTTGGATTAAGCGATTCAAGTATTCTTCTATAGCTTGAATTTTATTATGAATATATGTTATATAATTGTTGATCATCAAAGAGGTGTTGGTTTATGGGTTTAATAATTAAGATTTCATAATTTAAATTTTGAAATCCATTATGCTTCCACTGTGCCTTTCCATCCTGAAATCCTACACTAACCTTCCACTGCCACCATCCTTGATAAACTATTCTTCTAGGAATATGACATTCTGACTCACAATCACATTATGATCTTGTAGAAAGTAGAAGTAGTATCCCATGAATTCTTTTGGATGCCCTATAAATAAACTATTACAGATCTATCCTCTAGTTTATCAGCCATCTATCTCTTGACATAGGCTGGACATCCCTAAGTCTTAAGATAATCTAAACTTAACTTCTTACCGTACCATATCTCATATAGTGTGGTAGGAACAGACTGATGGAACCCTATTCAACAGGTGAATGATGGTTAATAAGACATGTTTCCAAAGATATAAGGATAGATCAGTGAAGCTCATCATAGTCTGACCATATCTAATAGGGTCCTATTTCTCCTTTCGGATACCTCGTTGAGCTGAAGCATTCTAGGAGGAGTCCATTGAAAGACTATGCCATTGTCCTTAAGATATCTCAAAAATTTCTGACTAAGATATTCATCTCCTCAATCAGATCGAAGATCCTTAATGGGTTTACTAGTTTATTTTCTACTTCATCTTTGAATTTTTGAACTTTTTAAAGGCTTCAGACTTGTGTTTCTTCAGATACACATACTCATACCTAGACAAATCATCGGTAAAAGTAATGAAGTAGTTCTAACCACTCCTGACTTGCATATCAAATGGGCCACACACATCAGTGTGTATTAAGACAAGTAACTCAATGGCTCTTTCTCCATATCCTACAAAGGGTAACTTGGTCTTTTTTTTCAAAGGCAAGATTTACAAGCTGGATACGACTCTGGATTAAGAGAGCCAAGGATCCTATCTTTTTTCAGTTTGTTTATCCTGTCCTCCCTAATATGGCTTAGTCTATAATACCATAATATTCTGGTTAATTTCATCTCTGGATCTCTTTTGACCTATGGCACTCACTATTTGCTCGTTTAAATTCACATTCACATCAACATGCAAGTGATATAGACTATCAATTAAAAGATCTCGTACAACCAATTTATTCATAAATAAATGAATAAAAATTTATTGAACTAATTTTAAAACTTTCATATGCTAGCACAGACACAAAATTAAATTCTGACTAGCTAAAGAACAAAATAACAGTCCTTGAAATCTAATCTAAAACTAGATGATAATGGAAGAGGATAAGTGCCATCGATCTCGCAGTAACTTTTACTCCATTGCCAACCCGAAGGATTATGTCACATTTTCTCAACCTCCTACTTTCTATTAGACCCTGCATTGAAGTACATATATCAGCACTTGATCCAGAGTCCAATACCCAACTAGAAGTAGAAACTGTAAGGTTAGATTCAATTATGAGCATACCTTCTAAAGGTTTATCATCCTTTTTGATCTTTAGGCTCTCCAAGTAGAGTGGACAGTTCCTCCTCTAGTGGCCTTCAGCATCACAGTAGAAACACTCTCCCTTTGCTTTGGCCTTCTTAAGAACTTTCTTCTTTGGCTTGCTCTCTTTCTTCTACTTCTTAGTGGATTTTGTCTTCTTCTTCCCAATAGACTTTCTCTTGGAAGAAGTTCGCTTCACAGCAAGAATAGTACCCCTTGAACTCTTCAAGGTTTCTTCCATAGTGACCAATATGTTGACCAGTTCGAGTATAGTGCAATCGAGCTTGTTCATATGAAAATTTATAATAAATTGACTATATGAACTCATAAGGGATTGAAGGATTAAATCTATCTGCAATTTCTTTTGCATTTCAAACCCGAGCTTCCCAAGCTCTTCAATGTCCTTGATCACTGTTTACAGTGCTCATAGATCGACCGCTCTTCACGCATCTTCAAGTTGAAGAGTCTCTTAGATATTTCAAAGCACGCAGTATGGCTCTGCTCAGCATACAACTCTTGTAGCTGAGTGATCATAGCCCAGGTAGTGGGCATATGCTCATGCTGGCTTTGCAACTCATTTGACATAGATGCCAGCACATAGCACTTGACCTGACTGTCTTTATCTATCCACTTTTCAAAAGTAGCTCTTTACTCAGTAGTAGGATGGTTTGGTAAGACTATGGGATCCTGATCGAGTACATGACTTAATTTTTCTGAGATCAGGACAATCCTGAGGTTTCTGAGCTAGTCTTTGTAATTAGTTCCGATCAAATGATTGGTTTCAAGGATGTGGATTTAAGGGTTTGAGGCTGACATTGTTTAACTACGAGAGTAGAGATTAAAGTTAGACTTTTATACTTTAATGTTATATTTGCTTCTAGGGACTTTAAGATGCAAACAATGACTCCCAATAATTTTTCGAATCCCTCCACTCTCCAGGTGGGAACAAAATCCTATTACAATAAAAGATTCCTAGTGGGTGCTGCAGTCCCACCCATGTCATATACCTCATCTAACAATTATTGGTAACATGCACACTGATGCGTGAACAACTCTTTGTCCAGATGCTTCTCTAAGCATGTTGCAGCGACTTAGTCTCTAAGTCATGTGGGCTCACCTAACAATTATTGACCACACTTCTTAGTTAAGCCTGACCCACCATTCACAAGCAGGTGCAAGGACGTCATTGGGTCCCTCACATAATAGTTATTGGGCCCAACCTCATCCTCACCCTGGAGCAACTCTTTGCTAATAGAGTGATTGCATGTTTCGATGCAACTGAACTACTATAACCAGTCGAGAATAATCAACACCAGTAGCACGTCCGCACATCTACAGCTGGAAGACCAATGGACTTAATATTTGTGGGAGGTTTAAGTTTTAGATCTCATCTAATCAGTCATCACATGACTGATCTAATTGATATGGGTTAAACCAAACCGCCAAGCAACCATATTTGAGACTCAATCTTCCAAATTGGCCAGATAAGTAGAGATTGGTGGGAGTCCCCCGTTACTTTCTTAGATACCAATAAATTAGTCAGATAAGCTAACGAAACTAATTAAATAATCACATCTCAATTACTTGCCTTAGACACCAATAGATCAATTAGTCCAAATAGGTTAACTCAAACGAATTAGTCTCAAACCAACAAGCCAAATTAGGTCCTTATGTTAATCAATTTTACATATGGGATTCAAATGATTTGATCAACAGTAATTGTATGATTATATAACTTAATTGATCTAATCCTAATCAACACTTGACTCAGTTCGATCAATTACTTAATCAAATTAAACCCATATGATTCAAATCAAAAATCTTAGATGAAATCCTATTACATGACCTAATTTTAATTTTTCATAACCAAATCTTCATGCACAAACATAAATTTTAGATTCCAAAATCAAATTTTAGATCTAAATTCTTTATATAAAATAATTTTAAATCATAAAATAATTTTCAGATTTAGCATACAAACATATATCTCATATATGCATGTAAATTTAGATCTAAATAAAATTCAGATCAACACATGATATCATATATCTCATATACTAATCATGAATTATATTGAAATAATTTTGTAATCTAAACATGTAATCATATATCACATATATAAATCATGAATTAGATCATATAAAATTTCAGATTTACACATGCATCAACAAATCATGTGAACATGAACTAGAAACCATTCGAGATCAAAATTCAGATCTATGCATGCTTTTACATATCAATTATATATTCTAAAATTAAATTCAAAATAAATTTTAGATTTAAAATTTATCTATACATCTTATATATCAAAAAAAATCAGATTTTGAAATTCTTTTCAAAATATGTATGTCAATTTCATGCATATGAAATCAGTGACTCTGATACAACTGTTGGAATTCGTATGTAGGGACATGCATGTGTGTTTCAAAATTTTACTTCTAAATACTGTAGTGGACTAGTAGATTAAAATACTTTTAATCTATATCATACATGCACAAAATATAAACCACAAGGATCTACTTCATATGCTGAAATTGTACATATGCTGAAATTTAACATGTGAACGAATCACATACATATTTTGCAATTCATTTCTTCAAATCTGGATCTAGAAGAGAAGAGACTCTCTCTTAGTCGTACAAGTGCCCGATCTCCATAGGTATCCAGTCAAGATCAGCTTGGAACAACCTCTTAAGATTGAATTTTTTTGTCTAAGAAAATTCAGCCTGTGAATCTGAATGAAGCCTAGATCGCGATTAACTCTTTGATCTCTTTCCTTGATCTTCTTCTTCTCTTCTTCTCTTACCTTTTCCTCCTTGATTTATACTGCTACCAGGGATCAAAAACCAGCAAAGGAGGTGGATGCCCAAGGCCCTTGTGGGCGTGAAGAGGTGGGATGCCCAAGGGAGGGGCGTGTAGGATGCCCAAAGGAGAAGAGAGGGGAGAAGAGAGGGAGTGGGGGTTCCTTTGTGGCATGTGGGCTACTGGTTTGGATGCCTAGGGACCTTAGTAAAGATCCCTTTAAATAGACATAAAGATTGAATCCTATTCAATCTCATAATACAAGTCCTACTTGCATTAGGTTTCCTAATAACTTAAGTTATTCAACTTCCTTTAGGAATCCTTTTAGGTGCCAACTCTTGGAGCCCTTGCACCCATATAAATACACCCCAAAGTGCACCTAAGGGATGCCCCATAAAGGATCTACACACCCTCTAAAGATGGGACACGCCCAACTTGATCCAATCAAGGTGGCGCCCTAACTTAACTATCAAAGAAATTAATTAGGAACTTGCACCCTTAATTCATTTGATCCAAAACCTTAGACACCAAACAATTGAAGTCCAATGAATCTAATTCATTTAGGTTATTAGCAGATAATTAAGTTTGAATTATCTTATCAAATAAAAATCCAAACGTAAAGAGGAAATTAGATGCAACCATATGCTAACAAGATTATCTTGAACCCAATTGGATTTTCTAAATCCAATTGACACTTCATAAGTCCAATTACTAATTTTAGGCCTAATTCTTTGTTGTGTGACCCTATAGGTTCAATTATATCTAGTAGTAAGATATACAATGATCTTTATCAATGTATTATTGAAACTCTTTTCAATAAATCAAAATAATTCCACTCTAACTCATCAAGGATTGTCGATCCAAAATAATCTTAGTGAGCTCTCACAATCCACCAGTGACACGTAGCAGAATGTAGTGGCAACTCAGTAGAACTGAAAATGAACCTCAAGGTATAGTAAGTGTGTGATTCAGTCTCTCTATCGTAAGTCCCGATTGGATGGCAGGTCATGGATAAATCATCATACCTCATCATCAGTCATATGATAAATTCGATCAGCTCAAGTCCAATTATGATTTTTATGAAAATTTTTTCCATCAATCACACTACTATAGCCATAGATTCTCAAACTTAGCCTCTCAAATCTCATAGGACTACTCCTCTCTATCAAAGTCGATAGATCCCATCTTAATGCGCACCCTACTCCTATAGTGGACCAACTAACGCCAATATCTACTATAAAAGCTCATTGAGATTCATGTTATGTATCAGTCAAACTCTAGAAGCCTCACTATGAGCAGTAATACCATCTCATATCAAAGGACCATTCACACAACTACAGCATCGAGAAAATCACTGACGATTGAATAGAAATCTAAGCGATTTCTTGTATGGTCACGCTCAATACTAGTTATTTCTAACAACTATCTACACTCGTCACTTAATATCTCTATATTGTGGACTAGAGACTCATCTATCCTGAAGGAAGCAGTCTGTGCGTCGATCTATCCAGATTGATCACCATCCTCATGATGATCCTATGATTGGAAGCATTTAAGAATTAATACATATCTCTAATTCTTAATATTTGAGAATATAT
>KE507851.1:70395-84739 GCA_000441515.1 Elaeis oleifera
AGATCTAGGAATTCTCTGATTTTACAAGATAAATTTTGATTTATTTTAGTCTTCTACTGCCTGATCTTGAAAAAATTTCAAGATCTAATCCTGAAATCCTAGATCTGGTTCCTTCAAGTATAATTTTTTAACTCTTTACATGCTTGGTTTTGGTTTGTTCGACATCTACAAGGTAATTCTAGGGTTTGAGTTTTGGTTGGCTAGTTTTAATTGTTAAAGCTTTTGATATGCATGTTAAATTTTTTAAAATTTATATTCCAATACATGATTGAAATTTAATAGTGATATCAGAGCCACCCTTATTAGATTTGATCAAACAAATGCCAAAGTTGTAGTATAGATTTGATCTGATTCATATAATGCCAATATGCTATATCAATTTGTAGTATCGATCTTAAAATCAAAAATTATTTTTGACCTTATTTGAAGCATGAATTTAAATTTAGTTATTAAATTTAGAATTTGCTATAATCTAAAATTTTATGGTTCATGGTAGTTTGATGCTTAAATCATTTTGATTAAGGGTGTATTGTATATACATGCCTAATTCGATTAGGGTTTCGTAAGTTGACTGAACTTATTATATGTTAAGTCAAAATTATTTGTACACCCTTTGTGATTCTAGCAATCATTTTTGGCATGATAATATGAATGATATTATAACTTAAAAGTATGTTGTATAGCATGAATTGTTATATGTATGTTACATATCATGTAGATGTTAGGATGTGCTGAGACCAGTCAAAGACCCTCTATAAAATTAATTAAGTTGTAGTGTCGGGATTTACTTGCAAATTGAATATCAAATTCATTTGATCAATTGGTGTCCAAATAAGTGTTAAAGATGGTTCTCTAATTAGGTCTATTTGCTAGCCTGACCAACTATGTTGGTGTCTAAGAAAAGCTACGGAGAGCCCTCCACCTACTTATCTGGCCAATTTAGTCTAATTAAATTTTGAACTTAGATTGATTAGTGATGTAGCTACTACAAAGACCTTCCTTCATGCTTAGTCAATAGAGTATGTCAAGATCTTAGGGAGCTTGTTGTGCTATCCACAAGGTTTACTATAGAAATTGATATGATGTTGACTAAGTACATACTGATGTTTATTCATATTTGAATAGTGTTATCTTATTGTGCTATCCACAACGGTAGCATTGTTTGAGTATGACCATATAGGAATGAAAGGTTAACTTAACTAGAACACTATAGTTTGTTGTGCTATCCATAAGACTATGAGTGATTTAGAGGCAAAAAAATATTGAGAATTGTATGAAGTACAATTGGTAAAGAGTTACCTACTCTTGAATCATGAATATTTGTTGTGCTATCTATAAGGTGTTTGTAAGGAATAGGGACCTCAATCCCACTTAGAAAACTGATAAAAAGTTTTCGTTTATCATATTAGAGGGCTATGATATTCGATAAAATAGTGGGAGTAACAATTAGATAAAAGATCTAGTCCCGTTGTTCATATCATCATGAGTTATCCGCTTATACAGTATTCTTGTTATTGTAGATTAACTACATAATGGCATCTTCACTATCATTATGTGGCATACTAGATGTAAATAAATTAATCGGATCAAATTATGTAGACTGATTGAGAAACTTGAGAATAGTTCTCACACAGGAGAAAGTCTCCTATGTACTGGATACCCCTGCACCCGATATGATTAGAGAAGATGCATCCAAGGAAGAAAGAGCCACATATAAAATGTGGTAGGATGATAGTATAACTATCAAATGTATCATGCTTGCCTCTATAAACAATAAGCTTCAGAGATAGCATGAAGGCATGGATGTTCCTTCCATACTCCTTAATATAAAAAGTTATATGGAGAACAAAGTCAAGCTACTAGATATGAGATATCTAAGCAGTTGTTCCATGTCAGGATGAGTGAAGGCACATCCATACAAATTTATGTCCTTAAGATAATTGATTTGATCACTCATCTAGGATAATTGGGTTTCCCATGGATGGTGAGCTCATTCAAGATTTGATCCTACAGTCACTCACTGATTTCTTCTCATAGTTTGTTATTAATTTTCATATAAACAAACTGAATACTAGCTTATCTGAACTACTAAATGTGCTTAAAACAGCAGAGAACCATTTCAAGGGTGAAAAGACTCCAGTTCTTCTTGTAGATAAGATCTCCAAGAAGAAAGATAAGAAGAATTCTAAGAAAAAGATGAACTCTATAGCTAGCATCTTGAAAAAGAAGATGACAAAGGTCTCTACCAAGAGTACTTGCTATCATTGTAGCAAGGATGGGCACTGAAAAAGAATTGCAAAGAATACCTTACAACTTTGAAGCGCAAGGAAGCAAACGTTTTTAAAGTTTTATATATGATATAATAAATTTATCATTAAGTACTTCAATTTCAGATTCTTGGATATTGGATACTACTTGTGGCTCACACCTTTGTAAATTATTACAGGATCTACAAGAAAAAGGAGTCTGAATGAAGGTGACTTCATGTTGTTCAGTGGTGTGGAGAGTTTATCCAGGCCAAAGTCGTAGGAACCAAGATATTGAAATTGCCTTCGGACAAAATTTTGAAACTGAAGATCTATTATTATATTTTTAAAATTATTAAAAATATTATTTCTATACCTCTGTTATTAGAACAAGATTTTGAAATAAAAGCTAAGAGCAATGGTTGTTCTATTTATCTTTCTAATAAATTTTATGAAAATACTTATATTGATAATGATCTTTTATTCTTATCACTTAATGATAATATATTTCATGTTGATAATATGAAGAAAACAAAGAGAAAAGATGTGAATGCCACATACCTCTAGCACTACCGACTGGGTCATATAAATGAGTCAAGAATTAACAAGTTATACAAAGATAAATTTTTTAATCTTTATAATTTTAAATCATATAGAACTTGTGAATCTTGTCTCATAGATAAAATGATCAAGACTCCATTTACTGGACATGAAGAAAGGACGAGTAATATTTTGAACCTAGTACATACTGATATTTGTGGTCCAATATCATAATTTAATTATTTAGATCTAATCTAAATAATTAAAATCATATTATATGCAAAACATTCATGTCAAGAGCAACAAAGCTCTGATACCATTTGAAGAAAAATAGGCAGTTCAAAGTATGCATTTTAAATTTTTTTTAGCAGAAGATAGTAGGTTAAATATTTTAATATCCTATGCATGTTTTAGATCAGATCTAAACTATCTATTAAGGATCTATGACATAAAATTTTAGATACAAAAATTTGATATAATAAAAATTGTATCAATCATATCGATGCCCTGAATCAGATCTAACCGTTAGATCTGATCAGATGAGTTCAGAACTCATTATCTTATTATGGATCGATGATTGCTGCCATTGATAAGCATGGTATGAGATTTTTCTGATGTCAAACAGCTACATAGCTCATCCGGCCTCTATAGGTAGTCTACTCGAAGCTTCGAACGGATCGTCCTTTCTAAGAGTGCTAGCTCATGCAGAAAGCACTGAATGGCTAAATAGACTCATTCCTTTGGATTATTTGGACACTTTCAAATCAAAGATGGAGCAACTCAAAGAGGTGGTGGTGTGGGAGACATGAACAAGACCCTCTTGTATTTTTCTCATGTAGAAATCTAGAGCCGAAACCCTAAAACCCACCCTAGTCCTCACACCCAAAGAGGAAGGACTCTTCCTCTATTTCTCATGCACAGAAGCCTGCCCCCTCTCTGTTTCACACCTCCTCTCTCTCAAAAAATAATTTCTATGATAAAACTCAAATATTTTGTTACACAAAATGAGAAGGATTTAAGATGGCATGGAGAGGTGAAGGGATAAGGATGAAGTGGTTAGATGTAGTTCAAATTCAAACCAATTTGAATTCAAAACTTAACCACTTGATCCTTATCCATTAGGGCACAAAAGAGAGGTGAGAAACATCTGATAGGTGTGAAAAAATATTACACAAAAAATTTCTCATGCAAGGGAAGAGAAGTCAGCGTGGGAAAGAGTCCAACTTGATTTGGACTCCAACATCTCATTCAAGTTCAAACTTTTTGAACTCAAAATTAAAATCAACCTCATCCAAACCAAAGGATTAGAAGTGGGTATAATCCTCTATTGGGTGTGAAAAAAAAATTCAGGCAAAAATTTTTCTCACATGAAGAAAAGAATGGCACAAAGAAAGGTGGTGCAGGGTTTGTTCAATTTGAATTTGAATTCGAATCTTCATCTAATTAGATTCTTAACCCAACCAAATTAGGTTAGATCTAATTAGACTACTAAACCTAATCTAATTAGATAGCAAATAGTTTCAATTAAATTTTAATTAAATTAAAAATTAATCAAGCTCCAATTTCGATCAAATTAAGAATCCAACACCCTTAATGTTTAGGTCATCTCATAACCTAATCGGGTCAAACCAAATTGAATTCAATTCAATTAGATTTGATACAAATCTCAATGCTTAATCAAATTAAGCTAATTAGCAATTTAATCACTAATCAATCTTCTTACAAATTACTAACAATTAGTGAATTAATTTATTGCAACTCTTGCACATAGTTAATCATCAATCAAATTGACTATTATACTCTAGAATGATTCTTAATCATCGATTAGCCACATAATCAGTTAGAAACTTCTTTTGAGTGTGATCCTATAAATTTTAACTTAAATCGATAGTATAAAATAATTTTTCTATATCAATCAAAGTTACCATCTAGCAATAGTATCCGACATCCGAATAGGTCAAAAAATTACAAAGCAACATTCATAAACCTATTAGCATATGGTTATCGTATAATTCATCCCTTTGATCCAAATACTCAAAGTGACCTAGGATTTAACTGTCAATCCTAAAAAGATCATCTATATTATATTTCAATTTTTAAATCCATCACATAGATTTCTCCAATCGAGATTTTACTGAATTGAAATACAGTGATGCATTAACTCCTGCTTATTTGGAGAGATCAATTCCATCTTGATTACATACCGATTTGTAAGTACTTGACTGTGCCTAAAAATCTTTCATCATTGAATTAAAATTTAGATAGTCTGACACCAAAGCATGATGAGTTGCTTGCAAGTCACTGTGGTAATCTCAGATCGGAGGGACATTTATACCCATATCCAAGCAACTCACCGTGGTGATCTCAGGTCGGAGGGATATTTATACCCATATCCTTCGTGAGCTACTCTTCACAGCAGAGTGCTCAGCAGTTGGTCACGTTCAGTAAGATGTACTCCTATGTCTCACTTATATACCATGCCAGTGTCTCCACACTCCTTGGTTAAGAGGACAACCAACAACCTACACTTGATATAGCTATCGTCTTAATAATAGCATATCATTTGATCATGAATAATATTTTAAGAGTAAATAATATATCCTCCTACATCGATTCAAATAGTCCTAAGAACTTCATCACAAAATACAGGAGTTCAAATAAGATGTACACATAGTGATGAGAAAACTAAATAATATTTATTAATTTAATAATTCATATACAATTACAATGATTAGCTCAACCATCAATAGACTGATGATTGATTTTGAGATACAATTCCCAACATATATATGTGATATATATATTTTGCAGAACTCACACCTAAAACTTACTTTCTACAAAACCTTAGATTCGAAACTCTAGGATCTAATCTGAAATATTAAAACCATTTATGTAAAATATTCTGATTTGAGATTCAGTAAGGAGTTGCTAGTTAGTCTGCTAAGTCAACTCAATTTGATTAGAGTCAACTTGAAACCCTTTCAAGCTAGCTCGATTTGCTGATGAGCTGACTCGATTTTAGAGGCTGAGAAATTGGTTTCTCTATTGAGCTGACTCAAATTATGCAGGCTCAAAAAATTGTATTCTATTTGTCTTAGGGTGAATCGACTCAAACTTCTAAATAGAATTATTTTGCATAAATGTTAATGTAAAGGAGTTTATATTTAAAATTATTTCATCTTTCTACACTTAATTAAGAATTAAGAGTTGAAACTTTAGATCTAAAATTATGAATTTAAGATCCAAATATATTCCATAAATATGGGGCTATGGGTTAGCTTAGATCAGATCAATTAACTAGGTTAGACCTAGGATTAGAATCAAATATGGATTAAATTGAGAAATTGACTAAATCTAACCAAAAGTTGAATTAGATTAGGTCAAATCTTTTCTTAATCAGACTCAATAGTTGTAGTTGATCAAAGTCCATGAGTTTGATTATACTAATTGGACCTGATCATGGCTTGGTGGTCAGACCCGAGTCATTAGGCAGACCAAATCAAAATTGATAAATTAATTGGTGTCTAAGATAAGTTTAACAGTATTACTACGATAATATGATTAATGATTTTAATTGGTAGTCCACTTATCTAGCTATTTCAATGGTGTCTAAGGCAAGCCTTAGCAGACCCTCCATCGATCTTACTTACCTGGCCAATGTGGTCAATCAGCTTTTGATGAAGTTGCTTATTGATTCAAGCTAACCCATGCCAACTAGGTTAGTCAGTCATATGATTGAGCTGACTAATTATGGTGTGATCTGAACCCACTTTGTCTTCTTATGACTTGATGAAGTTAGTGGGAGGATCTTAGGTTAATCAGTATGACTGATTTAGGTACCTTTTAACCAGCTTAGTCTCTAATCCTCTTCAAAGACTTGGTGAAGTCAGTGGAAGGATTGTTGATTATTGGTTGATCTCTTCTTTTAAACACATAAATAAATCCTCTAAATTATTAGATCCTTAAAATGAATGAGTTATGGTGATAACAAATTCATAGCCTCCCATTAAGGTGCATGATAATAGGTCCAACATTTTAAATAGACATTGGAGGTGCCATATGCCTGGTGTCTATTGGGTATTGAAATTATCATTCATCATATAACCATCTTGTTGTGCCTTTCAGATAAATGGTCAGGTTGATCGAGCTATACTCAAGCCTGGGCATTCATTTATTGGATGCACTTGGTGTAGTCATGTTAATGGTTGGACCTAATCAGAATTTTTAGTGGAGGTGCCACACGACTGCTGAAGAGATGCCTAGGGCAAAATCTAATTGCTAAAAATTATTTAAAAAATAATTGATTGAGAATCTATCCATAAATGTACTAGGATTGGTCGAGCCACACTCAGGTCCGAATGCAGTCTGTGTGGATTCTAGTACCTACTAAAAAATTAATGTAATTCTTTAAATTAGAGGTGAAGGCTACTAATTCGTATAAAATAGTGGGAGAACTTTAGACTAAAATCCAAATTTTAATCTTGACTTTAGAAATTATTAAGCTTGTTTTCAACTCTATTATTGTCATTTTAAGTGATTATTATCTAATTTTTTTGATGAATATAATCGTTATAGTTTATCAATAAAGAATGATTATTGTGATATCATTACGAATGATACTATCATAATGTGTGGACAATTGAGAAATAATATTTATATATTATCACAATCTGTTACTGTAATGTACACATCTAGTAAATGCTCTAGATTAGATAATATCATGGATGCCTATCTTTGACATTGTAAGCTCGGTCATGTAAACAAGAATAGGATGAATATATTAGGTAAAGAAGAAATCTTCGAAGTCAATAATTATAAATTATTGCCGACCTATGAATCTTATCTTCTTTGAAAGATGACTAAGTCACCTTTTACTGAAAAGGATGAAGGAGCCAATGATATTCTAAGTCTAGTATATACTGATATATGTGGACCCATGAACTCAAGTGCTAGAGGAGGGTATAACTACTTTATTACATTCACTGACGACCTATATAGGTATAGATATGTCTATCTTATGAAGTATAAGTCTGAATTATTTGAAATATTCAAATAATTTCGTAATGAAGTAAAAAATAAACTGAAAAGAGTATTAGAACTCTTCGATCTGACTAAGGAGGTGAATACTTTTTCAATAAATTTTTGACATATCTAAAGAGAATAAAATTCTCTCGAATGGACACCTACTGGGAGAAAGAATCGAACCTTGTCAGGTATGGTTCGATCTATGATAGGGCTTACAAGTTTGCCAGTCTCTTTTTGAGGTTATGCTTTTGAGACTACTTACAATATGCTCAATAAGGTTCCAAGTAAGTCAGTCACAATCATTCCATATGAGATATGGACTGGGTGTAGGTCGATACTCTCTTATCTTAGGGTTTGAGATTGTCCGACTTATGTGAAATATTCATAGACTGACAAACTTAGATCCAGATCCGATAAGTATAATTTCATAGGGTACCCAAGAAACTAGGAGATATTACTTCTACCTTCCTAACGAACAAATTGTGCTCGTAAGTCTTGAGGCATTCTTTTTGGAAAGGAGTTCCTTAAGGAAGGAACTGATACCATTAAGGTTGAGCTTGGTGAAGTTTGACAGATAGAAGAACCGACACAGATAAGTAAAAATACAGAACCAAATGTGATTAGATCAAACTCGAAGCCCATTGTAAAGGCATCCTTAAGGAGATCAGGTAGACTACTGCATCAATCAGACAAATACTGTGATATGTTGGTCTGGGACAGTGATCTTGTTGAACATGATGAAAATAATAAAGATCCGATCACCTACATAGATGCCATACAGAGATCCGACTCTGATAAGTAGCTTGGAGCCATGAAGTCCGAAATAGAGTCCATGAAGATCAAAGATGTATGGATATTAATTGATCCACCTAAAGGGATAAGACCCATGAGTGTAAGTGGACTTTCAAAAGAGGTACAGATGAAAAGGTGGAGATCTATAAAGTCTATTTGGTTACTAAGAGATACCATCAATGTTATGATATTGACTATGATGAGATATTTTTCTCTATGACAATACTCAAATCCATTTGGATGTTGCTTGCGAAAGCCGCATACCTAGATTATGAAATCTAAAAAATGGATGAAGCTTAAAAAGTTCATATCCACAGATGAGTCTAAGGTGTGCTAGCTTCAAAGATCTATTTATAGATTTAAGTAAGCTTTTTTAGAGTTGGAACATATGTTTCAAACATATGACTTCGTTAGGAATGAAAAAAATCCTGAATCTATAAGTGGGCTAATACTTCTGTAGTGATTTTTTTATACTTTATGAGAAGGACATTCTCTTAATCGAAAATGACCTTCCAGCTTTACAAAATGTAAAGCTGTGGCTGTCATCTTAGTACTCTATACAAGATTTGAAAGAAGCATCCTATATCCTAGGGATGAAGATCTATAGGGATAGATCTAAGAAGTTGCTTGGATTGTCCCAATCCACGTACATAGACACCATGCTGAAATAGTTCAGCATGGAGAATTTCAAAAATGACTATTTTCTGATAGACCATGAAATTTTTCTCTCTAAAAAGAATTGTCCGACAAAGAAAGAGCGTATGAGTAGAATCTCATATGCTTCAGTAGTAAGATCTCTCATATATGCCATAATATATATGAGATCAGATATGGCACACTCACTAGAGATAGTGAGTAGGTACTAATCTGATCTGATAAGAACCATTGGAAGGTTGTAAGAACCATCCTTAAGTATTTAAGAATACTGAGGATCAATGGCTCATTTATAGAGAATCTGACTTAAAACTTATGGGATACCAATATCAATTTTCAGTCGGATCGAGATGATAGTAAAAATGTGTCGAGTTGTGTTTTATCCTAAATAGAGAAGCGATATGATGGAAAAGTTTTGAGCACCATATTGTAGCCGATTATGTTTGCGAGGCAGAAAAGATTGTAGCATCCGATGCTGCAAGAAATTATTTGGTTGTAGTAGTTCATTAGTGAGCTTGGAGCAGCACCCTCCGTCGATGGTCCAGTCATTGTGTATTGACAGCACTGGAGCCATAGCTCAAGCTAAAGAACCATAGTCCCACTAGAGAACTAAACACATTTTGCATCGCTATCGCCTTATATGAAAGATCGTAGATCAAGATGACGTCGATCTTTAGAAGATCAATGGGAAAAAAACTTGAATGATCCATTGACTAGAGCCGTCGGATTCAAGAAGATCAATGAACACAAATTGAAAATGGGTATTCGATATCGATTTGATTGACTTTAATCCAAGTGAGAGTTGTTGAAAAATATATCCTAAAGTCAATCATCTAGGTTGTAGATAATTGAGCTTCTAGTATGTATAAAATTATAAATAATAAAGTTATTTGGCAAATTCATCATAAGGTGTCATCTTCCTTCATGAACTCCAATGTTATGATGAAGTCTATAGAACTACTTACTATTGATAAAGGAAGATTTATCGTATAGTTCTTAAACTAGTTCATGACCAAATGATACGTTATTATTAGGATGATAATATTTATCAAGTGTAGGTCGTTATGTGCTATATAGATTGGTTGTCCTCATAACTAAGGAGTATGGAGATATTGGCATGGCATACAGGTGAGATGTAGGACTACATCATCACTGAACAGTGATCAAACTGTGGAGCACTCTACTGTCAAGAGTAGCTCGCGAAGGATATGAGCATAAGTATCTCTCTGACCTAAGGTCACCACGATGACTTACAAACAACTCGCTGTACTTTAGTACCGAACTATCTATATTTCTAATATAATGATGAAGACTATTGGGTACGGTTAAGTACTTACGAAGTCGGTATATGAGTCATGATAGGATTGACCCTCCGTATTATAAGAGTTAATGCATCGTTGTATTTCAATTGAGCAAAACCTTGGCTAGGATAATCCTTGTGAGAAGTCATAGGATTTGAAAAAGATTGAAACATAATATGGATGACTATTCTAGGATTGATACTTAAACCCTAGGTTACCTTGAGCATTAGGATCAAAGAGATAAATTATGTGGTAATCATATCTCAGGTTCTTGAATGTTGCTTTGCAATCATTCGACACTATCCGGACGTCAGATATCATTGCTAGATAATCACTTTGATTAGTACAGAAAGTTGTTCCTGTGCTTCTAGCTTAGTGTTCAAACCTATGGGGCCATACACATTAGAAGTTTTGGTTTAATCTGATGATTGATCGATGATTGAAATTGTTGAAGGATATAATCATCACTATAATTGATGATTAACCCTATGCAAAGGTTGCAATTAATAATCCACTAAGGGTTAGTAAATTAAAGAAAGATAAATTAATAATTAGATTGTTAATCAGCTCAATTTAATTGAGCCAAGAGATTTGGATCAAATCTAATTGAATTAGATTCAATTAGGTTTGACCCAATTAGATTATAAGATGACCTAATCGCTAAGAAAATTAATTGCTGATTTGATCAGGACTTGAATTCAATTAATTTAATTTTGATTAGAATTTAATTAAGGTAGTTTGGTGCCTAATTAGATTAGGTTCATGAATTTATTGGGTCAAATAAATTAGATTGGTTGGTCCAAAAATGGAAACTACCTAAAGTCCAAATAGGATTGGACTTCTCCCCATGCGCCACCCTAGTTATGACACCGACCTTTCTCATGCTAGAAAGGTTTTAGTGTGAATTTTTCCATGCCCAAAGAGATTTGTCACCTCCTTTCTCCATGCCACACTTGGGATAAAATCTGGTGCTTAAAGGCAATTCAAATCTGATTTGAATGTGTTGCCATATGTGGATGAGGTTTGACCTTATCCAAACACCTTGCCGCCCCACCCTTGGTTCCTCTCTTTTGTGCGACAACTTAAGATGAATTTTCATCATGAACTTCAGATGGGGATGGGGGTTTGGCATGAGAAAAGTGGGCATCCTAATTGCTATGTGTCACCCCTTTAGTTTAGGAATTAGTTTGGAGTTTAAATTCCAATTTGATTTGAATTAGAACTCAAACTAATTGCCTATTGTGGATCACACACCCACCTCTTATTGGGCGCTCCTTTTGTGTGACAATAGGAGAGCACATCACCATGAGAAACATCAGAAAAAACTGAGAGAAGAAAAAAGGAGGGGCGTGTGGTGTTTGGCGTGGGTTTATTCTCCTTGGCGCTAGGGTTTTGTGAGAGAAAAAATAGAGAGAGAAAGAGTTCTCCCTTCTCTTCTTCTTAAAACCTCTTCCTCCTTCTATGATCAGCCACCAAGGGCCTCTGTAAGGAGCTAGCACTCCAGAGAGGTCGATCTAATCATGCTTCGTATGGATATCTATAGAGGTCGGATGCGTGTGCGTCGAGGAGCAACATATAAATCCACGGACATCAGTGGTGAAGATCTTCGACCTGCGCTCAGGTATAGAAATCAAATTTCTATCATATTTTAGATTAGATCTAAAATTTCAGATGTTATATTCAGATTGTGCATACATATTTTATGTCATAAGATCCATGCTTAGGCTGTTGTAGATTAGATATAATGTATGGTAGATTAAATAGTTTAATCTTGATTGCTTCTACTGTATGAAATTTTAAAGTCCATGCATGAACTGTCCTAGCTTTTCTTCACCTGTAGTGAGCCAGAATTTAATTCCATATCTATAATAGCACAGAAAGATTTTATATTCAATTTCAATAAAGATTTCTTTTTGATTTATTTGAGAATAAATTCATAGCATGAGGTCTTTTAATTGATAGTCTTTATCACCTACATGTCGATGCAAGTGTAAATATAAATGAGTAGTTAGTGAGTACCATAAAAATAATAATCTAAAGATGATATTAACCACAAGTACATGTGGCACCTTAGACTTGGCCATATAGGAGAGGACAAGATAAATAAACTAGAAAGGATGGTATCCTTGGCTCATTCAATTTTGAGTCATATCCAGTTTGTGAATCCTACCTTCAAGAAAAATGATCAAGTTATCCTTTGTAGGACATGGGGAAAAGACCACTGAATTACTTATTCTGATACATACTGACGTGTGTGGTCTATTTAATGTGTAGGCCAGAGATGGTTACCACTACTTCAATATCTTTATCGATGATTTTCATGGTATGAGTATGTATTTTTGATGAGACACAAGTTTGAAGCCTTTGAAAAGTTCAAAAAATTCAGAAGTAAAGTAGAAAACAAACAGAAAATATTTGAGGTTCTTCGATCAGATCGAAGAGAAGAATACCTTAATGAAGAATTTCTAAATTATCTTAAGAAAATGACGTAGTCTCACAATGGACTCCTCCTAGTACACTTCAATTCAATGGGATATCTGAAAGGAGGAATAGGATCCTATTAGATATGGTCTGGTCCATGATGAGCTTTACTGACTTACCCTTATATCTTTTGAGTCATGCTCTATTAACTATAATTTATTTATTATATAGGATTCTCTCTAAATCTATTTCTACCACATCGTATGAAATATGATATGGTAATAAACCGAATCTTGATCATATCAAGATTTGAAAATGTCCAGCCTATGTGAAAAGATAAATGGCTGATAAGTTAGAGGCTAGGTCCATGAAAGCTCACTTCATAGGGTATCCTAAGGAACCAATAGGATACTACTTTTATTTTTTCAAAGATCACAATGTGATTGTGAGTTGACATGTCATATTTTTAGAAAATAGTTTATCCAGGATGGTAGTGAAGGAACCAGATCTAGGGTTTCAGAGTTAGATCTTGAAATTTTTCAAGATCAGGTAGTGGAAGATTAAAATAAATCAAAATTTATCTTATAAAATTCGAGAATCCCTAGATCTAAGATCCTATTACATGATTATAAAATGGTATTAAATCAAAATTAAATATAAAGAGTAAGAACTACATGTTGATCATATCAACATGTTTTTATACTACATCTAATGTATGTAAAATATAATAGATCAGATCTATTACCTTGCAAGTTAGACGTTCTAACTTTACTGATCCGAGCTTGAGGATGATGTTGCAAGCCGCATACATGTTCGACCTCTAGGAGTCATCCATACGAGTCCACGAATCACGATCAAAAGTCCTGATCCAGAAAATCAGCACAGTATGCTAGTACTGTGCTGATCCTTCTTCGATGGTCAATCAGATGCCTTCTTCTTCTTGATTTAGACTCTTTCAAAGATGAGAAGTAAGAGAAAGAGTTTTAGATGTGAGACACTCTCAGAAAACTCATAGATAGAGAAAGAGAAGAGGTGAACTCAGCAACCCTAGAAGAAGACCCTCTTCTTCTTCTCTTTACTCTCACCTAAACACTTAATTTGTGTCTATTATATCTCCACGCCCCAACACTTTTTTTTCTAATTTTTACATGTCCCAAAGGTCTCTCAATGCTCTATAATCCATGAAAAGTTTAAGAAGAAATTCATCTTAAATAATGAGATATGAAGAATCTTTGTCTAGATCAAATACCTAGTCAAGAAAAATCCAAACAGGGCAAGACAAATGGTGCCCAACTCTTGGGCACCCCTCCTTTTTCTGCCATGGACTACCAACAAAGGGTACACAATATGTGCCATAAAAGCCAC
>KE507852.1:18858-35822 GCA_000441515.1 Elaeis oleifera
ATCCGCTGGAAGAGTTCATAGAATATTTGTTGGAGTTCGGTTGGAGCTGTTGAAGGTCGATCGATGCTGAAGGTGGTTGAAGCCGTTGAAGGTCAGCTGATGCTGTCGAAGGTCGGCGGTCAGGGAGATGTGGGAGACATCGAAAGTGGCAGATCGTCAAGGGGAGTCCAGTCGCTGGGGCCCGTCTGTTGTAGAAGTTCGTCCAGGGTCTACCCGCTATAGAAGTTCGGGAGAAGTCCGATCTTTGTGGAAGTTCGGACGAGGACCGCTTATTGAAGAGGCTCGGCTGAAGCTCATGTGGATCGCTCGTAGTAGGGATTTGAAGTAGACCGTCTGTAGTAGAAGCTCGGCATAGACCGCTTGTAGCGGAAGTTAGGAGTAGATCGTCTGGCTCCCGTAGGAGCTCAAGCCTTCCTGTAGTGGAGATTTGGGTAGGGGTCCAGCCCCCATAGGAGTCCGAAGGAGGTCCACCTGCAATAGGAGTTAGGAGGAAACTTATTCTTAGTAGAAGATCGAATGGAGGCTTACGGCAGAGATCCGACGTGCACCGCCCGTAGCGAAAACTCGAAGTAGACCGCCTGTGGCAGAAACTTGGAGTAGATTGTTTGTAGCAGGAGCCCGGAGTATACCGTCTGGCTCCCATAGGAGCTTAGGGTAGGCCGCTCGTAGTAGAAGTTCGGGGTATGCAGTTTGTAGTAGAAGTTTGGGATAGAGGTCCGGCTCCCGTAGGAGTCCGGAGGAAGTCTTGAAGGCGGTCGACCGCCGTAGAAACTTAGAGGGAGTCCGGCCATTGTAGAAATTTGCTGTTGGGAAGTTCGGCCGATGACGAAGCTCTGGGAAAAATTTGAGTCAGAGTCGGTCTTGGCTGGAAGGGGCCTGGAAGAGGTCTGAAGACCGATCGATCACTGTAGAAGGTCGGCGGGAGCTCGGAGTTGATCGCTCCTCGAGGGAGCTCGGACGATGTCTACCTGCAATAGAAGTTCGGGGAAGAGGCCCGGCTCCCGTAGGAGTCCGGGCGAAGTCTACTTACAGTAGGAATTCAGGGCAGTGGACCGTCTCCCGTAGGAGTTCAGATGAAACGGACCGGCTCTCGTAGGAGTCCGGATGGAATCTTCCTGCAATAGAAGTTCGGAGAAGAAGTTCGGCTCCCGTAGGAGTCCGTCGTTGGTGAAGTTCAGCCGTTGACGAAGTCCGAGGAAGTTCGGATTGGAGCTGAACTTGACTGAGAGAAGTCTGGAAGAGATTCGGAGAACAGCTGACAGCCGTAGAAGGTCGGCTGGCGACGGAGCTCAGTGAGCATTTGGGGCGACCTGATAGATGCTTGAAGGAACTCATGTTGAAGGAGTTCGGGTGGTGTAGTAAGAGTTCGTCCGTTGGAAGCGTCTGAGGACACTGTGGAAGGTCGGCCGCTGGAGGGGTCCGGAGGGAATTTGCCTGTTGGAGAGATTCGGCTGGCACTGTGGAAATCCGGCCGTTGGAGAAGTCCGGAGAGATGCCACCTGTAGTCGAAAGTCGGAAAAGTCTCGGGAGGGTCAATCCTGTTAAGAACTTCGGCTGAGGGTATTTTATACCCAACACGGCCCATTGTAGAAATACTCTGGATATTATAAATTGATCTAGCTCAGCCTGATTTTGATGATTGTATCGATCCAATCTACGAAATTCATTAAATTTTGGATCCAACCATCTAAATAAGCTCTTATATAGTAATTTGCAAAACAATATGAGAGTTCACAATTACTTCAAACATAATTATTTTATTTTAAATAGAATTAATATCCTATTTATATCTTTGAGGTTTTAGGGAAAAAAGTGAAAGATAATAAGAGGTGTTGCATCTCTCTTCCTATTAAACTTTTTCTGCCACACCTTCAGTCTCCAGACCATACAAGAAATTAAGAACAACTCAAAGCGAATCTATATTAACCGATAATATTAGCTTAGGCAGTACATGAATATATGCAGTATCATGGAAGTCCTTACTTTGGTGGTTCATAAGGTTTCAAGAACTTGAATGAAATTATGAAAATAAATAGAAGGGAAAGCAAAAGGTCGAAACAAGTATGCAAACTAATCCCAGTCATAATTCTATATTCCTGAACATGAATCATATGATCTAAAAGAACTTGATGGTAAAACTAACCTAGTCGTCAACCATTGAAATCGACTGATGTCATGTCTATGATGGCATTCATACCATTTCTTCAAATTGACTTGAACTTGGAGGTTACACATGATGTTGGAGGACCTGAATGTTGAATCAAATATCATCAGAAGGCTTGGATCATGATTTTGATTAAGCTTTTTCCACGTACCCTTCTGGCTACACCCTTACAACTACAATTAACATACTTCATAACAATCATATAGTCAAGCATATGGGTGTCTCTTTTCATAAATCCATTCACCCTAAGGATTTTACCGGGGGCCCAGAGTTATCAGCACATGGGTGACAATTATCAATAACAGAGTTACGAGGAAGCCCAAAGACGGTGAAGAAGTGGCACAATATCGTAAGTATCCTACATTTTATTAGAGAAGGCTACCCGAACTCATGATTACAAAAAAAAAAGAAAATAATCTTTAGCCCACTATAAAGCATGCATCTAAGATATAACTATTTAGAGCCCAGACAAAAATATGGTGAGGGCGGCATTTGTTTATTTATTTATTTATTGTTAACATTGCTGCAACATAATGAAAGATGAGGACTGTAAGCACTAGAGATAACACCGTGATTTGTCTGCTCTACATTTGATAGATAAGATAGGTTGCACCTGACATCAGTTTTGATCACGGGGCCTACCATCTAGGTCAGTTAGCTAGGCTTTGTCATGCACGGCCAGACCACTCAGGAAGGAAGCTTCTGAATAGTTAATGCACCAATCCTTATTCATGACCACAAGAAAAGCTTGGCAGAGTTATTTTGCAAATTATAATTTCTGACATGGCTGCTAGAAAAATTATTACTAGAAAATAAGAATGATCAACCAAGACTGGCAGATAGAGTCCTTTTATTGAGCTGATCGATTGATAGAAGGTATAAATACACTTTGCTTGTTCATGGCCTACTAATTATAAAGTACATTAAATGAATGAAAGAAGAGTAGGACAAAACTGGGGAGAATGTTCAGTCAAAAAATTCCCATTGTGTCTTTGTTGGGGGATCAAATGTCTCCCACATAGTTGTAACCACTACAGGCTTTAATTTGGCATTTGAGATCTCGAGGACATCTAAAGTTTCAACACACTTTTGCACCCTCTTAGCCTGCAAAACAATAAATAAGAGGCTCTCATGCTTAAATCTTCATGCAGTTTTTGTTTCAAGTAGGTCATCGAAGAACAATTAGGCTATAGAAATATCAATGTGCAGATGCGCGTGTAATAAAAGAAGAAAAGCCATTCATAAATAAGTACTAGAAATTAGTTTCCTTTTTTCCACAGAATATGATTTTATTTTCAATTGAATAAGAGAAGGACAATCTCTCTCTTCTTTTTTTTCAAAGCTCATTAATGATTTATAAACTCAAAGATAGATTATGACTATTTTTGGAAGCAAAACTTTTAGAAGACAAGTTTATTCCCAATGCAATAATTGTGATAACAACTAAAAATTTATGAGATCCACACAAATTGCATATCTTTCTGGTAACAACCTAATGATCGATAGAAGATATGAATAACTGAAAATAGGCTTTTCCAAGATCCTATCTGCATCTAGCTGTGAGAATGTCACTACTTTCAACTTGACATTTTTTTCATTAGCATGCTTGGCCTAAATGAAACTCTTTCAAATATTTTCTACTTTTTCCACATTTTCTCACCAGATAGGATGATGATATTTGTGGGTAAAATTTTATCAGCATGTACTTAATATGTGAATAAAGAGGATCTGATACTTCAGAGCTTTTATCCTTCAAGCATTTGGTATTTAGATCTGCTGTTAGGTCTGTTAAGTGACAAGTACGCCATTGCCATGAACATTCCGAGAAATAAATGTGCCCATTAAAACAAGTGGATATCTGAATAACTTAATCTCTGCATAACATCAATATGTTTTTGCAAACTTTGCCTTTCTTAGCTTATTGTTTATTGTTTACGAAATCAAGGCATTTGGTGTATTATAGTTTCTAAGTTGAAATTTGTACTTGGTTTTTTAGGACCAAACACCTCCCAATGTTCTCTCATTAGTTTTACCAGCCACCCATATGGATTAATTGTAGACTATCATATTTAAGGAAAATACATGGAGAAATAAAAGGAACAACTAGAAACAAACCAGTAGATTTTTCTGGGAAGAAGCATCTCCTTCAGTAGGGATACTATCTAGTTTGACTGCTTGTCTCATAAGCAACTCGATCAATGTTGTGATCTGTACTTCTGCAACCTTATTCCCATTGGATATGGATTTTTCTATGGTAGTTACCTGGAAACAAAGAATTTGGAAAATTGATAAGCACATGAAACTATACATGATACTCTAATAAGAGATTATACCTATTACCTGAATCTTAAAGTTTACTAGCAGCAGTGGTACATAGAGGTTTTGTGTGACATCAAAAGCTATAGTGATTTAATAAATAAATCAGAAACAATCAAAGGAGTCATGACATTACTTTAACTTGATTAGTTGCAAATGAGTTTCATTTGTCATCATGCAACAATTGCCATAAATGATTCATTTGGTTAATTATATATTCTTTCATTTCTTTTCTTTTGTCCTCTTTTCTTTTCTAGGGTGGGGGCTCTAGGAATATTGTAAAATCCTTTGTCCACCACCGTCAGTGGAAAAAAACTGAGGTGGAGCATACTGTTTCACCGGATTGGGCTATGCAGCACCATCATGGCACGACAGGATGGCCCCTACTTTTCGATTGACAATGGCCTCGATTACGAAACCATCATCAGAGAACATGAAGGGCGTGCCCATTCCGGTTTTTTCAAAATGAGAAAATGTCACTTTTGCCCCCATCCCTAAAAGAAGAAAAGTAGGAAGAGAGAGAAAGCTTTTCATCTTCCTCCATCTTCTCTCCCTCCTGGTGCAGGCATTTGCTTCCCTTCGATGATCAGCATTTGCTCTCCCCTTCGTCTTCGTTTCTTCCTTCCGATGACTGGAGCATCTCAACAGTTAGCAGCAGTTGGCGACAAGCCCCTGATGAAGATTCCCCTCTCGAGTGACTGTTCGCAATGAGCGGTTGGTTCCCCTCATTTTTCATAGGACGAGCAGTTGCCAGCAGTTTCCCCTCATTTTTCTTAAGGAGAGCAAGCGGTTGCTAACGGTTCTCCTCCGGTTCTAAAACTTGTCTAGGTATCCTCTTGCCCCATTTCCCATATCCCCTTCCCCCTTTCCATGGTTGTATTAAGTTTTCTTGACCCTAACTCAAAGAGAACCATTTGTTGCAGGAGCTCGCATTTACAGAATTCCCATTTGTTCACGAATGGTCCCTAAAAAGTACTTGTTTAAAAGGCAACGAGGACAAGACAACGACAAAAGCCAGAAGAACAAAGGAAGCACAACTATTATTGTCTATAGGGGAGAGGATGCCCCTACTTCAACCCTCGAAAGAGGAGAAACAAAGAAAATGGAAGAAAGAGAAGAAGGTAAACGAACATTATTTCCTATAAATTATGAAACAATGATATATGATGACCCCTTGTAAGGTTTTAGGCCCTCTGATAAAGGTTTTTTACTTCCTGTGACATTCCATGACTTCCTATAAAATTTCAAGATTTGTTCACTTTATTTCAAGATTTGTTCACTTTTAGGTCTTCTATTAACTAACTATAACCTCCTTCAATTATTTAAAGAAATAGATGTCATATTTGTTCAATAAGATGTCATCAGATTACAATAAAAATCATATTTCTTGAACAGAAAGTCGTAGGAGGCAACAAATTGTCATACTAAGGAACAAGATGTCATACCATTATCCATAATGTCATAAGATTCAACAGAAAGTCATATAGGACATCAGAAAGTAATAATAGCCTTCTTTCTTTGTTCTATAACATCCTAAACAATAAATATGATTTTTTGTTTTATCACATGAATTCCTTGTAGGTATACATCACTTCATATGACCTGATATAAATTGGTGTTGACACAAATGACTTAATGTTGCTTGCATGAATATTATATGACTTCCTGGAGAATGAACATTATGATCACATGGAAAAGCATACCAATTCTTCGTGCAGCCTAACAACCCAATGTTATAACTTCCTGTTTATTTGTAATGACATCCTATTTCTAAATATGACATCCTGTTGCTTTGTATCACACCATTAACATAACTTTTGTTGCATGGTATGACATTTTTGGTCTATTATAACTTCTAGTTGTTGAATATGACTTTTGCATCTTTATATGACATCTTATTAGTTAGTATGACTTCCTGTTATTCGTTATAACATCCAATTACTTTTATAACATCTTATTGATTATTATCATTTCTTGTTATTCTTTATAATATTCTGTTCATTATTGTGACATCCTGTTGATTGTTATGGTGTCCTATTATTATCTATGGTATCTTATTGCTTGACATCCTGTTGATTAGTATGACTTCCTCCTATTAACCATTCACTTGTTTGTTATAGTGAAAAAACTGAGAAAGCCAAGTAAGCCCTGAGTTAAGAAAGAATGAGCCCCTCAAATTTTCAAGAACTTATGCAAGCCAACAGTATACATAGAGAATGTCCGAAAAATGTAGTTCTCTCCTTCTCACATAGATCTAATCCTCAAGACCCCATTTGGCATCTTCATTGATATAGATTTATAGTTGATGAGGTACTCCTCTCTGATATTATAAAATGTTATACTAGAGGTGATGAATTTATTTTGCTGAAAAAGAATAAGATTCAATGCCGAGGAAGTGACACTTACTGGGGATCTTCTATGTCATGAGATGAAGATCTCAGCCACCAAGAAAAGGAGAGGCTTTTTAAGACATTTGGGGCTAGCTTGGATCCGCAGCATAAAATGTTAGAGAGATAAATTGGTTAGCTCGAAGAGAAAAGACATTGAGAATACTGTCAGGCTTTGGATAACCTATATGCTTGCCATATTTTTGACTCCAAAGTCAAACCAAACATGCCCGAGATATCTTATCCCTTTCTTGGATGACTTGTCACAATTAAAAGCTTTTTCGTGAACTGTTGCGATCAAGAACTTGACTGTTAAGGTGCTCCAAGAGATTGGTGACTGCTTGAGGTCTGAAGAGGCACGCCAAACAAAGAAGCCAGATAGGGGTAGAAGGCAGCCCACCTTCTTTGGTTATTCAGTAACCCTCTTGTAATGATAATTCACTATCATAATTCATCCTATTTAACATTTTTTTATTCTTTCTATAGTCTGATTTGAAAATTGCCCATGTGCAGTCATGGTTCCTCGAGCACATCAACATCAGAGCCCCAGCTAATCCTAAAAAATTATCCAGATTATTGAGATGGTATGACTACCAATAAAGGACCCACGACAAGAAGTTTGACAAGATTCAGCCCCACAAGATAAAGTTACAGCCATCATATTA
Source organism: Elaeis oleifera (assembly GCA_000441515.1). Classification (NCBI taxonomy): domain Eukaryota; kingdom Viridiplantae; phylum Streptophyta; class Magnoliopsida; order Arecales; family Arecaceae; genus Elaeis; species Elaeis oleifera. Next base: position 26,391 of record KE507852.1, read on the forward strand.
TAGGAAGTTATATGAGATTAATAGAATATCATATTTTGGTACAGAACATATTGCATCTTACAGAATGTCATATCATCTTTTAGGAGGTCATAAGATGTTATAAGAAGTTATTTATCTTTCACAGGATATCATATTTTTTACAAGAAAAGAATTGATTTTAACAGAATATCATATTATTTTATAGGAACATGTGTCATAGAATATCATTTTTTCAACAAGATGTCGTATACTCTCACAGCATATCATATCTTCTTTGTTTACTCATATTATGATATCATATCTTTCAATAGAATGTCAGTGTCTTATAGAATGTCATATATGGCAAGTTACTAATTTTCTCTTTTCTTTCTTTGTTGCCAAGTTGTGGATGCTATACAACCACCCCACAGGAGCAATGGCTTCTCAGCCTAAATGAAGCAAAGTTGGATTTGCCCAAGAGCAAGCACTGTACAATGTGTGCACAGCTATAGATTTAAAATGAGTTTAAGAAAAAGCTCCAAGTTCGAGAGAAGTTGATAAGATCCTTGCTCGGAGAGGAGAGAAAATGAAAAAAAATTCAAGGAAAGAGAGTTGAGGAAGAGGAAGAGGTGGAAAAGGTGGAGGACAAGCCTAAGTTCTGGACATATTCACTCAAAAAGAGGGTGCAAAAAGAACATCGACTATGTAAGATCTCATATCTGACAGAAGATTCAAGTTCTGGGACTGGCCAGCCTAAAAAGAAACCAAAATAGTCCCACACCCAAAGAAAAGGAGCTTACTGACATATCAACTCTACCAAACAAACAACAAAAAAAGATGAGGTAGGCATTACATTCTTGTTTGATTTATTATAAGATCTTTATGCTAGATTAAATTTTTTACATAGATCTTTTAAACTGACTTTTTAATACAAGGATTCATCCAATATTTTCAGGATTACCAAGACAAAGACCTGTTGTCTGAGGAAGATTTTGTCATCAACATTTTCTTGAAAGAAAGAATTAATTCGTAAGTATTTGTGACATCCTGTAGGGTTATAGACATCTTGTATAATTTAATATCTTCTCTAATTCATAAATTATACAGGATGTCACAAAATACTTATGAATTAATTATTTTTTCAAGAAATATTGATGACAGAATCATCTTCCTCAGACAACAGACCTTTGCCTTGATAATCCCAAAAATATTGGATGAATCCCTACATTAAAAAGTTGATTTAAAAGACCTATGTAAAAAATTTAATCTAGCATAAAGATCTCATAATAAATCAAACAGAAATATAATGCCTACCTCATCCTATTTTGGCTGTTTGTTTGGCAGAGTTGATATGTCAATAAGCTCCTTTCTTTGGGTGTGAGGACAGTCTTAATCTTTTTTGTAGGTTAGTTGGTCTCAAAATTTAGATCTTCTGTCAAATATAAGACCTTATGCAGCTGGTATTCTTTTTTCATCCTCTTCTAAAGTGAATATGTAATGACTTTGCCTTATCTCCCACCTCTTCCTCTTCCTCTTCCTCCCTAACTCTCTCTCTTTTGAGTTTTTCTCTTGCTCCCCTCTCCGAGAAAGGATCTCAACAACTTCTCTTGAACTTGGAGATTTTTCCTAAGCTCTTTATTTTCAGTCTGTAGCTGTGCACACATTGTATAATACTTCCTCTTATGCAAGTCCGGCTATGCTTCATCCGGACTGAGAAGCCACTGCTCCTGTGAGGTGGATCATATAACATCCTCAACCTGATAATAAAAAGAAGAAAAAATCAATAGCTGACCATATATGACATCTCATAAGACACTGACATCCTACTGAAAGATATGATATCATGATGAGTAAACAAAGAAGATATGACATCTTGTAAGAATATACGACATCCTATTGAAAAAATGGCATTCTTTGACAATGATATGTTCCTATAAAATGATATGATATCCTGTTGAAACCAATCCTTTTCCTACAAAAAGAAATGACATCCTATGAAACACAAATGACTTCCTATAACATCTTATATCTTCTTAAAAGATAATATAACATGCTGTAAGATACAATGCATTCTGTACCAAAATATGACATCCTACTAAACTCATATGACTTTCTATAATATCATGGCTATCAATTTACCTCATGAGGTTGAATCTTGTCAAACTTCTTGTCATAGATCCTTTTATGACAGTCATGCCATCTCAACAATTTGGATAATTTTCTAGGATCAGCTAGGGCTCTGATGTTGGTGTGATCGAGAAACCATACCTACACATGAGCTTTTTCTCAAATCAGACCCTAAAAGAATAAAAATATTAAATATGATGAATTATGATTGTGAATTATCATTACCAAAAGAACTATCGAATAGCCACAGAGGATGGGTTGTCTCCTACCCTTGTCTGACCTCTTTGCTTGGTATGGCTCCTCGGACCTCAAGCATTCAGCAATCTTTGGGAGCACCTCAAGAGTTAAGTTCTTGATGGCAACAACCGATGCAAAAACTCCCAATTACAATAGGTCATCCAAAAAGAAGATCATATATCCTGGGCATGTTTGGTTTAACTTTGGAGCCAAAATTATGGTAAGCATATAGGCTATCCAAAGTCTAACAATGTCCTCAATGTCCTCATTTCTCCTCAAGAATTTTAGCTGACCAATTAATCTCTCTAACTCCTGCAGATCCAAGCTCGCTCCAAATCTCTTGAATAGCCTCCTCTTTCTTCTTAATGACTGAGATCTTTATCCCGTGACATGATAGACCCATAATAAATGTCACTTCCTCAACATTGGATCTTATTTTTTCCAGCAAAATAAATTCATCACCTCCAATATAACATTTTATAATATCAGAGAGTATCCCATCGACTATAATGGCCTCCATGTCGATGAAGGCGCTAAATGAGATCTTCAGGAAGAGATCTATGCAAGTAGGAGAAAACTATATTTTTCCAACATTCTCTATGTATACTGCTGGCTTGCATATGTTCTTGAAAATTTGAGGGATCCTGCCTTTCCTAACCTAAACTTCCTTGGCTTTCTCGATTTCTTCAATAACAAGTCATACTAATCAACATATCATACAAAATAATAGGATGTCAAGATAATAACAGGACATCATAACAATCAATAGAATGTCATAAAAAATAACAGGATGTCATAATAACCAACAGGATATCATAGAGAATAACAGGAAGTGATAATAATCAATAGCATATCATAAAAAGCAATTAGATATCATATAATGAATAACAGAAAGTCATAATAACCAATAAGATATCATATAAAAACACAGAAAATCATATTTAACTAGAAGTTATAATAGAACAAAGGATGTCATCCCATGCAACAAAAATCATGTTAATGATATGATACAAACAGGGTCATATTTAGAAATACAATGTCATTACAAATAAATAAGAAGTCATAACATTGGGTTGTTAGAGTGCACAAAGAATTGGTATACTTTTCCATGTGAGCATAATGTTTCATTTTTAGAAAGGCATATATTATTCATGCAAGCAACAAAAAGTCATTGATGTCAACACCAATTCATATTAAGTTACATGAAGCGATATATACATATAAAAAATTTATGTGGTAAAACAAGAATTCACATATATTGTTCAAAATGTCATGGAACAAAAAAGAAGACTTAGTATTTCTTGATGTCTTATATGACTTTCTATTGAGTCCTATGACATCCTAGATAATGATATGACATCTTGTTACTTGGTATGACAACTTATAGCCTCCGATGACTTCCTTTTAAAGAATATGATTTTCTATTGTAAGTTTATGACATCCTGTTAGACAAATATGATATTCCTTTCTTTAAATAATTGAAGGAGGTTATAGTTGGTTAATGGAAGACCTAAAAGTGAATAAATCTTGAAATCTTACAGGAAGATATAGAACGTTATAGAGAGTAAAAACCCTTACTAAAGGGCCTAAAACCTTACAAGGAGTCAACCAATATCACTATTTCTAAATTTTATAGGAAAATAATGTTTGTTTATCTTTTTCTCTTTCGGAGGTTGAAATAGGGGCATCCTCTCCCCTGTAGGCAATAATAGCTATGCTCCCTTCGTTCATCTGACCTTCGTCGTTGCCTTGTCCTCAATGTCTTTTTAAACAAGTACTTTTTAGGGGCCATTTGTGAATAAATAGAGATTCTACAATAAATGCGAGCTCCTACACTAAATAGTTCTCTTTGAGTTAGGGCCAAGAAAACTCAACGCAACCATGTAAAGAGGGAAGGGGTTACAGGAATTGGGCAAGAGAATACCTAGACAAGTTTAAAACTAGAGGAGAATCACCGGCAACCACTCGCTGGCCCTAGGAAAAATGAGGGAAAACTGTCGGCAACCGCTCGCTCGCCCTTTGAAAAATGAGAAAAAACTGCTGGCAACCTCTCACCGCAAACAGTCGCTCGAGAGGAGAGTCTCCACTGAGGGCTCGCCGAGATGCTTCGATCCTCGAATGGAAGAAAATGAAGATGAAGGGGAGAGAAAATGCTGGTCGCTAGAGGGGAGAGCAAATGCTCATGTCGAAAGGGAGAGAAGATGGAGGAAGACGAAAAGCTCTCTCTCTCTTTCAGCCTCTTTTCTTCTTTCAAAGATGGGGCAAAAGCGACATTTTCTCATTTTGAAAAGATCGAGAAGATGCCCTTCATGTCCTTTGATGACGGTTCCATAACTGAGGCCGCTATTAGTCAAAAATAAGGGGCATCCCATCATGCCATGATGTCACTACATGGACCAATTCGGTGAAGCGGTGCGCTCCACCTTATTTTCCTCCACTAAAGGCGGTGGATAAAGGATTTTACGGGGATATGATGATCTTCAAACTCATCAACTTATAGATTGAACTTGGACTATTATTCTAAAAAGTCTAAGCCCTTATTTTAACCTTTACTACCCCACAAGCAAATTATTGTCTTGGTCATTACTCAATTGTTTTGACCTATATTATAAAGCTCTTGATCTTCATACGATTAGTTTGATGAATCTTTAGCATTATGATTCATTAGTACATCCCGATAAATTAATTATATCTATTGCTGCCAAAATCTGGCTCCAACTATAGTGGCTTAGAGGGTGCTATCCAATCCGATGAGAGATGTTGATCTATGCATAAAAAGGACAAAGCTCGTCGGATTGGCTATGGCCAGGCCTTCCAATACTTGAGTCAAATCGGACTTTGGAACAACAATAGTAAAGAGAATGTAATAAAAGATTAGTGTGGTGTAGAATGTTACCTTGCTCTGATCGGCCTAGTTTTGACCTGCCTTTACCTCAGTCTTTTCACCTTGGCCTAATCAAATCAACCTTTTTCCTCGATCTTCTTAGTTCAGCCTTAGAACCTCGACCTTCAAGAGCTTAGCCTTTAGGAGTTCAATCTTGGAAAGTTCAGCCTTGGGTTTCTTACCTCGACTCGACTTCCACTTCGACCTCAGCTCTTTCATCTCAGCCTCGGCCTGATTTCAATCATCTCCCTATGGTGGCAAGGGCACTGTAAATGGCTAGGACCTCGATGAGATCGACCTTAAACGGGTGACCAAGGTTCTAGTGAGGATGAGAAGAACAGAGATCTCGAGGATTTGGGGCATTGGGGTCATAGATGTATAGCAGTTTGAGGTCACACATGGTGGTATTGGAAAAAAAAAAGGAAGGAAAGATAGATTGATGAGGGATTGTAGAAAGGAATAAGAGGACAAGCTCCTCTCTAGGATTCCATGAAACTCCCCCCCCCCCCTCTCTCTGTTCTCATTCATGGTTGGTCCTTGGAGAGCACATGAGGACATGGATGTTCGTGCCTGCATTAAATGATGGAAAGGATGTGAGAAGTACAGTGGAGTCCTATTATAAGGAGAGACATCAATTGGAGAGAGGGAGAAGAGGTGATGATAGCTCTCGAGTTTTTGAATGGAAAGTGAGAGAGACTCTTGGAATCAAGGAAATGGACATAAAAAGCCAGTGGAGGAGGATGATGGGGAGAGACATAATGAATTTGATTCTAGGACATTGGCCTGCACATTTTGCCTGTTGAAGACTTTTGAATTTGTTGTAGCTTGCCTTTCTTATCCTGATTTCCCAAAAATTACCCCAGATTTGAATCCATTTGAAATTTCTTCCATGATAGGCAAATTGTTACCATGCGATATCAATATCAATATTAAAATAATTAAGAAAAGCCTTACCTCGCCCGTAACTTCCACATATTTCCCACCAGGGATAAAAATATCATCCTTCACATGCGAATACTTCCTAAGTTTATCACTTATCAATGCAACTTTTATGCTTCTTTAAACACACAAATTCCTCCCCATTTTCCTTCAATCTCGAGTTGGTTAATCAGTCATGTCAAAATTGTTAATTAAAATCACCTAACACATTAGACAATACACTATGTCTATCTTTATATAACACATATGCCCACTGTGGCTGAAAATTTGTAGTTAACAATGTGGTGGCCCTCCTCCTAAGTCAAAGGTTCCTTGCTCTTTAACAAACCATGTGCATTTGTGCTTAATTTCCACCTACAAGCAACTTTGAATGCTTACCTCCTAACATTTAAGCCCTGTTCGGTTGTTATCAATACAGAATACCATTTGCAAGTTTGCTGTCTAACTTCAAGCCACATTTTCCCGAGGCAAAATCAAAATTAAACACCATTGAGACCTCTATTTTGTTGTTTAAATTGGATAAATCAAGATGAAGCTCGAATAACTCAAACCTCGGTTAAAGTAGGTTAAGGTTTGTTTACTCCATTCTTACACATTCAATTTAAGTCTCATTTTTCCCACAACTAAACAGAGGGTCAATATTTAATAGACTACTCTCATCGAGATCACAGAATCAAGTGAACTAAATAAATAAAGAAGCATAACGTACGCATCAATTCATATTGTAAACTTAAACATGTCAAGGGATCACAAAGTTGAGATTGCCGCACCTGGTCGGCCAACTTGTCGACCTCGAGAGAAACATCAGAGATGGCCTGGTGGACGCTCTGGATCCTTGCATTCCTCCACATCTCCACGCGTCTCCTCTCAAGGCTCGTCGGGTCCTGGATCAGCACCACCTTAGACCGGTCTTTCACTCCGCAAAGATCCAAAACTCGCCGTCTCCTCTCTCCTTCCCTCTGTACATCAGCCTCTGCTCCCCGGCTGCAACCCCGTCTCCGCCGTCAGAAGCTTCTTCAACTCCCCTGCAGTCCAAACCACACCACATCAAACACCAGGACCCAAGCATTCCGGTCATCGACCGGACGGTGATCGGATCACGTTAAATCAAACGCCCAAATTAACTGTGGGCGTCACGGTCAACCGTTGTCGGTGGAGGGTACGAATTTTCAAAAGATCTACTAAATTCCAGAGAGGGGGTTAATAACTAATAAATATCCAGTGAATGTTAGTGTCGGGAAGGGCATTTTGGTAATAAAGTAAATATACGGTCAAATTTACCTGATTATATATTTATTGCTAAAATAAATGTGACGCTAGGCACGACACTCGCAGTCCAGCTGTGTGGCATTTACATATTAAATTTCGAGATTTGTCCATTTACCGAGTATAAGAAAATGGATTTAAAGGAAACAAAGGGGGGGGAATTTCTCCAAAGAGGAAAAATAATTCTCAAGAAGCTGGGAACCAGCAGCCCGGCCAAGAAATCCGGTAATTTATTTCCCGGCCGTACGTCGGCGAGAACTGTGGGGTTCTTACCGAACGTGGCGAGGGAGCTGACGGAGACCTCGTACCTGACGGCGCCGTGCGAGATCCGCACTCGCACCACCGGCGCCGCCGCCGCCCCGAGATCCGCCCGCCGCTTCTGGACCAGCATCCCCCCGGGCCTCATCTCCCACTCCATCTCACCACCCTCCGCCTCCTCCCCCGGGGCCGCCGATGATCCCCCGTCCGACACCGTTCTCCACATCATCGGCCGCCGGAAACCCCCAACTCTCTCTCTCTCTCTCTCTCACAAAAAAGAACAGCCGGTGGTTTCTTTCTGCCAACGGTTTTAGAAGCGATCGGATGGACTTATACGGGCGGAGTTCAGAAGGCGCGGGATCTGGTGGGCCTAATTAGGAACGGGGCCAACGATATCTCGACACGTGGCGGTCCTCACCGTCCTCGCCTCACAGCTCAGCCCGGGCTACCGACAGCCAGCGAGACCCAAAAATGATTTGATCTCCACGTGGTGCTCTCCTATTCGCCGGCACCCTGCTCAGGACCCTTGTTTATATTATGGCCCTGATGTCCACCGCTTTTTACCTCCAAAGCGAACACGCCTCTGTAGGACTCATATGTTGTTGAGAGGGTGTACACTTGGGTCTCCTTCAACGATTTATTTTGTGAGGATTTTTCCATTAATAATAGGTTTGTATCTTAAGTAATGCCTGTACAGCACATAAAAAGCATCCAGAAATCGAACCAATTCGCTTCAAAAGACGGGCTGATATGAAACTACGTCAACTTCTAGTATCACATCAGGCAGCTGGCCCAAATTATGATAATACTTTCGCTTTATAACCGTCTGATTACGTTTGGAGCATCAAAATGGCGATGAGATCATCTTCCGCTGGCGCTATCCAACTGCACCTGTCTCCAAGTGCCACGAGTCTCTTTCAGAGCTCCTCAAGGATCACCGGTTTCTGCTTACTTTGGAGGCACATTTGTGGCCGTCTGATGCAGCGATAGCTAAACGTGCCAAGGGTTGGAGCAGGAAGCACCCACTGGGTGATTGATCACAAGGACACCGTAGGGAGAATAAGTTACAAGCGGTGGATTCCTTGCCTGGCATGGCTGTACCCAATGGTTGGACCTGGGTCCTACCAACTGCTGGCCAAATCCAGTCTTCGAGGGCACATTTTGGTAATCATCATTATTCCTTGGGCTGCTTTGATGCTTTAAGACGCTCTTTGGGGGTAGGCATGAACATAACAGGACATTCAACTCTGGATACTTCTCAAATGGGCTTGGTCGAGATAAATTAGCTGAGCTCCACCCCTTTGTATTTTATCTTGAACTAGAACATGGACTAAGGGAGTAGGTCGGTTAGGTGGTCCTGGAACACGAGCATGTTCTATATCTAGCCCCACATTTGCAACACCTTAGTTATAGAATTGTAGAGGCGTTTGTATACATCCATAGGGATATACACACGTAAATAGAGAAGTAAACTGGGTTCAGAACAGCTGGACTCAAGGCCTTATCTTGCCATCTCTCCAGCCATATGATGAGGGCCATAATGAATATTCTTCTTGTGTGTATTTTGCATGATTTTTGTTAAATAACGAAATTACTATAGATCTTTTCGCATTGATTAGAGCTGTACAAATATATCATCAAGATTAAATCTTATATTCCACAATAAAAACTATCATCATTAATAAAGTAGATTTCAACAATAACTAGAGATGGAGGATAGATCTCATCAAACGTATGGATACTTAAAATAATTAATAGAAAAA
>KE507855.1:41528-53215 GCA_000441515.1 Elaeis oleifera
TTAAAAGCACCTGAAGTTGGCTCTAAATGCACAGCAATCTCAAAAGAATATAATGATATTTAAAAGGAACAAAGTAACTTCTACTTTGCATAAAACTTTCATTAATAGTGGAAACTATTAAAAGTAAGGTTTGAAAGCTTGGTTTAGGTTCTAAAAGACATCAGATGTAAAAAAATGTCATTCAATTTTTACCTTAAAGATTACAATTATAGATCATATTTTGTTGTCATTTTCCCTGATGCGTTCAATGAGGTCAAAAAGTCATGGCCTCATGTTTTGTTCACTTATGAAAGAAATCCTGGCTACCTTCTTTCTTTGTATTAAGATTATTTGCCATTTTCCAATTGCAAGCTCAAGTTAGTTAAGTCATCTTACTAAGTTTGCATTTAATGCTGATATGTGCATGTCCATGTTAGCACGTTCCTTTTGCCCATCTACCTTTTGTAGGCTAACTATTCATTAATTCAAACCATATAATTATTTAACGTCTCCAATGAATAATTTAAGTTCTTGCCGAAGCATGGTATAATATTTTGATGTGATGCATTGCTGTCAAAATAATTTTTCTGTTTTCTTAATGAGATAATGAAAAAATGTAGAGAATTAAATGACTTTTTCTTATAGTTCCTTTCTTCTAGCAGATTTCTGCTTATGATACCCTTTTTTTGGTTAACCAATGGAACTTGAAACTTGGATGAAGTTCCTAGCAGGCAAGAAAGAGAGCAGTAGCCCGACCACTTCCAAAAGCAGGTAGGGATTCTTCAAAAAGGGGACTGGAACTGCTTCAGCATCTAGCACTCCCTAACCTTTTCTATCTATCTTTAGAAGTAGGGCGAGTGTCTAAAGTCCGGGTTATCTCTCTGAATCTGCACTCCACTCACCGCCAATACGGAAGGATGCCGCCGAAAAGAATGGAACGCGGCTTCACTCTGCTGGATGCATCCTCGGATAAGATGTAGCAACTTTTTTATTTATTGATGAGTTGACCTGAAGCTGCTTCATAGAGGGAACGCCGTATTACCCCCGAGCTTCATCTGCAAACCCTCTGTACTTCTTTTGACGGACGGAGTGCCTATTTCACATGGAAACATGACCTGCTATGCCGGTCGAGGCTCAAAACTGAGATTTAAAAGCAAAGTTGAAATCATGAATTCAGTACAAATATTGAAACAATATCTAAATGTATGTGGTAATATTGTTACCATTATGGTTAGATAAACCTAATGAAAATATAAAATTTGTCATGAATATCAAAATAGTTTTCTTCTTCGGCAAAATAATGGAGAGGTTCATACTTTGGAGTGAAGCATCCCAAAGAGTGTATTAGTTTTTTTCTTTTAAATATTTTAAAACTTGGACAAGATAAGTCTTAGCTGAAATCTGAATGAGGGCAATAGATTGTGTTGATAGAATATTTATATATAGGTAGATAGATAAATTTATTTGGTTGCATTACCAAAGGTTCTTGGTTCGAACAGCATATCCAATCTGTACTCTTTGAATCATTGTTTGAATTACATAATTAAGTATGATCCTTCTGATGATGGGTCATATTTCTTTTCATGTTAGGTTGGATCTAGCCTAAGTTGAAGTCCTAAATAATTTTTTTACTAAATTAAATATTATCATGTATTGACAAATGTAGTCAGACTTAATTGGATTGCTTTCAAGTCATTGCAAGAAGATCATGCTACTATTCCATGCTTTAAAATAAAGCCAAATCATATAAAGAAATGTATTCAGTTTTGTATTCTTGATGCGGAAGTAAGAAGCATTTTGTTAAAGTATTATTTTCGATTCTTAGGCATGTTAGATATTGTGGATCCATAATGACATGTGCTGCATCACTAGCATATAAAACCACAAGCATGATGCATGTGATTATGATGGCATGTTAACAAAGATTTTAGAGTTAACTTATTATGGTGTTGGAAACAAGGTTATGTTATTTAGATGCGATTGGTATGATATTAAGAGAGATATAAGAGTGTGCCGTGATCATGGTCTCGTAGATATGGACCACAGATCATGACTGAATACCAATGAGCCTTTTCTATTTGCACAACAAGCGCAACAAGTATATTACATCACTTATCCGTGCAATAGTAGGGAGACACATGATTGGTGGGCTATATATAAACTAAAGCTAGGAATTCCTTTAATATCTGTTGAGTGGATACAAGAGATGATAATATATTTTGGATATTGATGTGTATTAAGAGGATGATATCACAAGCCTATTTGTAGTTCAAGCTAATGAAGAACTTGACATGCCTATTTGCAAGTTGATTTCTCTCAATTTGAATTAAATTGTTATGATATGGACACTTAACATAACAAAATTTGCAAATTGCATGGTAGCCACTGCACTGTTGATCATTATCTACACAAAACTTGTTGACAATTATTAGTGCATGATAGCCACTGCACCAATAAATTTACAAGCAAACTAATTTGCACAGTTTCACTTTGTAAATTGAGTAGAACATAGATTATCTATTAAAAGCTATCCCTACATAACAACAAGATGTAGACTTAATAAACCTCTAGTTGATTTTCTTTCTAGCGATTTTAGATGGTGATTTTTATAGTCTCAATTCTTACTTTACATTTTTTTGACAATATTTGAATTCAAATTTTACTAGTAGGACAACAGTGCTGATCTCTTTTTGGAGTTCGTCATAGAAGTTTTGTCCAAATTGGTGTTCCCCATTCCCATAACAGAAGCTGGTGCATGTATGGGTGTGGAGAAGTGGATATTTCAGAAGCAATTGAAGCAAGAAAGTTTTTATAAGAAGACTGCGAAAAGGTTGCATTGCCCTAGTTAGAAGATCGTAACGACTAAGGGGCTAGTAAGATAGTAATTACAATCATGGCAGATACATAATTAAGAGAAGAACTAGAAAAGGAATGCATGGAATTTATCTCAGATATTTCATTTTAGCTTCAAGGGGTTTTGGATGCCAAGTGAACAATCTTCTTCTAATTAAATAAAAGAGCTTAGAGGGAGGAAAAATGAAGTTTAGTGGAAAGAAGTAGATGGGATATGGATCATTAATATGGTTAAGAAATGGATGTAGCAGTGTTTCGGGATTATAGTGTTAGCAAAATTAAGCATCAACATACATGCTTCATCATGAATCTAGAATCTTGAATAAAATTTTTATGTTCAAAAGAACATCATAAATTCAAGATCTTGAACAAAAATTTCTCACAGATGTATTAGAAAGCATACCTGATGTAGAAGAGAAGGAAGACATCCCGTCAGAAAAAGTGATCCCCTTGATAAATTAGTTTTCCTCTCCCTTCTTTCCATCACAGCAATTTTGATCGTCATCATGGCTGTTACCTTAATAGGCAGGGAGAGGACCAATATATATATCTTTTTCTAATGCGGTACGTCCATCAAATAATCGAATGAAATTGATGAGATTTATTTGCTATTAAGGATTAAATTTGAATTCAAATTTCACAAACCGGATCACATAATTAAGAATTCAAATTTCGTAAGCCGAGCCACATAATCGAGAATTCAAATTTCATAAGCTGGACCATATAATCTAACTAGGCCTACAAATCGGTCGAATTGGATCGGGTCCTGAGTGATCCCGACCCGACCCGACCCGATTTCTTGATTGGGTCTTGATATTGGATCCATACCCATCCCGATGAAAAATCGGGTCGGGTCGGGTCGGGTCCATGGTCAAATTTATGGACCCATTAGATCATTCGGGTTAGGTCAGGTCCATATATAATCTGGCCCCAATCCATGAAATATAGATCCGATTTGGATCCGGTTCGGATCGGGTCGGATCATGTGCTTAATTTATTTGAAACCCACTATCAATGAATACTAATGGTGGATAACAACTAAGAAAGGCCTCTTTCTTTTTTTCCTTCAATCCTCTAACTGTAACTTTAATAATCAATTGTATTGGATAGTAGAGGAAAACAAGCAGCTTTTGAGAAGAGTTAAGACTCTAGAAGTCTACACAAAAGAAGAAAGACAAAAAAATATAAATTTATATAGTGATATAATTGTCCCAATCTAAAATATCATATAAGAGGAATACTTGTACATGATTAAAAATGAGACTGCGTATACTGTGGATGACACAACATCTGTGCATATTAGAGCATGCTCTGAAATTTTTTAAAGTCAACAAAACAAATTGAAATTCAAGAAGCCCTCTTGCTTTTGTACTTTATGGCACAATAAACATAAATCAGAAAGTTTAGAAAACTGAACCCAGCAAGAAGCCAAAAGAAGTAATCGAGATGTCCTTCATTTAAATTATCAAGAATCTATCCAATCTTTCCTCCTCGAATTGTTATGGATATTACAACAGTCAAAATAAAGAACTGAAGGGTTTGGAAAATTTTTAATTTTGGAGATTTTTAGTTCGAAAATTGGATGGGGAAGGCCGAAGGGTTTGGAAAATTTTGGCCCAAGCCCAAACTTCTATTTGGATGAGTCACTCTAATTGGGTTTGGATCCTATGTTTGGGTTCGGATCTGGTCGGATCGGGTCGAGTCATGTATCTTAAGATCCAAATTAACCCAAAAGTCTCCATGGATCGGGTCGAGTCGGGTCAGATCCAAATTCAGAAAATCCAGACCCGACCCGAAAAAGGAACGGATCCAATTTTTGAATCCGACCTAGCTCCATGGGTCTTTTAAATGGGTCTGAATCGGGTCTAACTGGGTCGGGTCGGGTCAGATCACGGATCAACCCAACCCATTTGCAGCCTTAAATCTAACATTCTCCCAGTTGGCTCGGTAATCAAAAAATTAATTAATAGTATAAATATTAGATGTGCATAAAGAAACAAATCTCTCTATTAATGTCCATCATCATTACCTTAGTATGGCAAATTGCTAGATGCGAGTTATGGCGGTCATATACTATTTATGCAGTATATTTTCTTCCATACACCACAACACTTGCAACTCAACACACTAGGTCTATAAGATATATATATATATATATATGTATATATATATGTATATATATATATGTATATATATATATATATGTATATATATATATAATATTTGCATTATGGTCCATAGTAATGTCTCATAGAGACTTTCCTGTTATAATTAACTTAAGATACAAGTTATGTGTACACCATTATGAGAAACAGAAAATTCATTAATGTATATCAGAAACACATTATTGAGCTCAAAGTATCAAAATCATCATTAATATATTATTTATAAATACAACCAAGACCCATTCTATGTACATGTTCTTTAAATGTCTTTGGCTGTAAAACTTTTGTCAATGGATTTGCCATCACAGGATTAGTTCTATTATGTTCAATAGATGCTCTCTGTTTCTGAACCTCCTTAGAAACAAATATTTTAATTCATATGTTTGGCACCCCTTGAGTATTTGTCATTCTTGGAGAAGAATACTGCCACAGAATTATCACAATAAATTTTTAGTGGCTTGGTAATGGTGTCGACAACCCTAAGTCCTAAAATAAGTTCTGCAGCCATAATGCCCAGATTGTAGCTTCAAAACATGCCACAAACTTTGCTTCCATAGTGGATGAAGCAATGATAGACTGTTTGGCACTTTTCTATGGTACTATTCTTTAGCCAACATAAACAGATAACCAAATGTAGATTTTCTACTGTCAATACATCTAACAAAATCTAAATCCAAGTATCCAATCACTTCTAAATGATCGCATCTCCTATACATGAGCATGTAATTCTTTGTTCCTTATAGGTACCTCAAAACTTTCTTTGCAGCTTTTCAATGATCTATTCCAAGATTACTTTGATACCTGCCAAACATTCCAATCGCAAAGCTAATATCCGATATTGTGCAAGTTTGCACATACATTAAACTGCCCATAACTGAAGCATAAGGAATTGATTCCATTACTTTACATTCTACATCATTCTTTGGACATTGCATGAGACTGAATTTGTCTCCTTTCTGTATTAGAACAATTCCTGCTGAACATTTATCCATATTAAATTTCTCTAGAATTATTTCAATATATTCTTTCTGAGACAATCCTAAAACACCTTGTGATCTATCACGGGATATTTTAATTCCTATCACATAAGATGCCTCTCCTATATCTTTCATTTCAAAATTTTTCGAGAGAAAATTTTGAATCTCACGTAATATCCCTAAATCATTAGTAGCCAGTAAATATCATCAACATATAGAACTAAAATATAAACTTACTCCCACTGATATTTAGTATATACACCAATCAACGTTGTTTTCTTAAATCCAAAAGATGTTATGGTATCATTTAACTTGATGTACCATTGTTGAGAAGCTTGTTTAAGTCCGTATATTAACTTCTTAATTTGCACACCATCGGACCTTTTCTTTATTGAGAAACCTTCAGGTTGATCCATAAAACTTCTTCCTCAAGGTTTCCATTAAGAAAGACTGTGTTCACATCCATTTGATGTAACTCTAAATTATAGTGAGCCACTAATGCCATAATTATTCTTAATGAGTCTTTTTTGAGACCGGCAAAAAGGTCTCTCCATCATCAATGCCTCCTTTCTGATTATAGCCCTTGCCAACAAGTCTAGCTTTATATCATTCAATATTGCCATTTGAGTCACATTTGGTCTTAAAGACCCATTTGCACCCGACTCATTTACAACCTTTTGACAATTAGACAAGTTCCCAGATTTTATTATGTTCCATGGATTTCAATTCATCTTTCATGGCATCAATCTATTTATCAAACTCAACACTTTCTATGGCTTGTGAAAATAAAATCAGATCTTTATTAATTCCAATATCAAAATCTGACTCCTGTAAGTAAACCACATAATCATCCGGAATAGCCTATCTTCTTTCTCTTTGAGATCTTCTTAAAGGTATTCCTTGTGCTTCATGTTTGTCAAATATTTGTGAGTTAGTTTCTTCATGTAGTGTTTCCTCATCCAAATGTTGTTCAGTTGCTGGCACAACATTTGGCATAGTTGTGGATGAAAGAATGCTTATGGATAATAAATATCTACCCTAACTTCCTTTAGTTCCACATTGTGTCGTTCATCACTACCGCTAACTTCATAATTTTTAATGAATTTTGCATTACTGGTTTCAACAATTCTCAGACTATGGTTTGAACAATAAAATCTATACCCTTTAGATTTCCTTGGATAACCGATAAAGTAACCACTAATCATTCAAGAATCTAATTTTCTTTCATGTGGATTATAAATTTTACTTCCGCTAGGCAACCCAAACATTGAGATGCCTTAAACTAGATTTCTTCAGTCCACAGCTCAAAAGGGTTTTGAAACTACCTTACTAGGAACCTTGTTTAGTAAATACATAGTGGTTTTGAGAGCATACATCCACAATGATTTGGGTAGTGAGGAGTTACTTATCATAATCCTAACTATATCCATTAATGTCCGATTATACCTTTCTACCACACCGTTTTGTTGAGGTGTGTCTGGCATAGTATATTATGCACATATATCATGTCTTTCGAGGAATTTTGCAAATGGATCAGGATATTGTCCTGATTCATTATGTTTTTCATAATATTCACCATCTCTGTCAGACCTTACGCTTTTCACTCTTTTATCTAATTGCCTTTCAACCTCATTTATATACACCTCAAGGGCATCCACTACTTGAGATTTTCATTAAGCAAATAGATATAGCCATAACATGAAAATCATCGATAAAAGTGATAAAATATTTTCTCCACTAAAAGATATAACATCAAAAGGTCCACATACATCAGTGTGTATAATTTCAAAAAGCTGAGTACTTCATATGGCACTTTTCTTATTACATCTAGTTTGCTTTCTCTTAATACAATCCACACATGTACCAAGATTAGTAAAATTTAGACTCGAAAGAATCTCATTCTCAAATGCTTATGCCACAAATAAGCAAAATTTTCATTTCACAAACTACGCTTTATTCCAATATTATGATGAATAGTAAGTAGGGATTCTGCAAAGAGATTGTCAAATGAAAGAATACCAGAGCCAATAAAAGAATATTCTTATATAGACTAAACAACCATATCCAAACTTAAAATTAAACCCAAAAATTTCCTAGATCTGAAGGTACATAAACTATCTATAATAGATATAGATGATAACCAGTATCCAAGATCAAACGATAAGTCCCTATGCCTTCAATTGGAACCTTCATACGATTCCCCATGAACAAAAGTCCTTAGTTGGATTTGTGGTTTGGATCGTAAAGACTCCCTACATCATATTGGATACATGAGTAGTAGCACCAGAATCAAGCCACCAAGTATTATGAGGAACTTCAGTTAAGTTTGATTCGAAACAACAAAAGCATTAGATTTACCTTCTTTTTTAACCAAGCCTTATGTTTCTAGCAATATTTCTAATAGTATCTTACTTTCTTACAGAAGTGATACTTGTCTACCTTTTGTTCCTTCTTATCAGCTTGAGGAACCTTAGCAGGCATTTTCTTCTTCTTTAAACTTGTTGGTTTTCGTCTTGAGTCCTTTACCAGCTTCATGACTCACAAGGTTAATGGAATGACTTCCTTGCTTTTTTAGTCTTGTTTCCTCCTGAGTAAGCATACTGGACAATTCACTAGCATTCCATTTGTCCTTAATACTATTATAGTTAATTTGAAAAGATCCATACTCAGAAGGTAGCGAGTTCAGGATGAACTGCATTAAGGAGTCTTCCACTTTCATCCCCAAAGTCTTTACCCTCATTGCAATGTTAGTCATCTCGATGATATGCTCTTGCATACTCCGTGACTCATTGAACTTCATAGTCGTGAGTTCTACCATTAGTATACCAATAAGTGACTTATCTGTAGAATGAAAATGTTCTTCCACAAACTTCAGATATTCCTTTGTGCTTTCTATTTGTGGAATGGTACTCTGAATGTTTGGCAGTAGTAATTCGCATGAACATGAGGCTTAATCTGTTAGACCATTCCCATGCTTTATGGTATAATTTCTCTTCCTTACTGCTCGTATCTGTAAGAGCAGTAGGTTTATCTTCCAATAGTGCTAAGTCAAGATCCAACATACCTAAGTGAAAATTGACTTGTTCGCACCATTCAGAGAAATTTAAACCATTGAATACAGTAACAGATGAAGCATGCGAATGAAGAGAAATAGCTGCAAAAGTAATACATAAATGTTCAAAATTAAAATAATTTCATTATAGATTCAGACAAACAACAATAAAAGCATATTGTAGTTCTTCTATGGGTAGATACTACGATATACTATCATAATTTAAATACCATTATTGATCTTTATCAGGCATTAAACATTTTCAATCAAACATACATGTTATCCTTGGATATAGAAATATATTTGACCAAATAATATTAATTTACCTCTATCATGCTCACTATTCATAGAATAATTGATTCACCTTTCGGTGAATCGTAAAGTTCCAATGACCAGTGAACGTCAATTTATCTACTTATTTTTCACTAATAGGCATTTCATTAAAATCATGGATAAATAATCATTTTATGCATGTTAATTTTCTTAAGCATTCTAGTTTGACCATTTTGGTGACTAACAAACTATATGTAAACATAAGATCATGCATATAAACAATAATTGATATTCCAAAAATAATAGACATTTTAATGATATAACCATAATATAACAATGTCAAAATTTACTAAAATATCAACATAATTTAATTAAACAAGTAACATAAGTTATTTTCCAAATAGTACATTCATAGGGCATTTTTCAGATTTCAATTGTTTCTAAAGATTTCTTAAATATGGATATTAGCTTATGGACAGTCAAAACCCTTTCTTTTCTTTTTTTTTTCGATTTTTTTTTGTGAATTTGGCACTTGACAATTTCCGAAGTGTCAAGTCGTTTCAATTAAAAACACCCCTGTTGCTTTATGCCACGAGACCTGTTGCCTTATGCCATGCGATAGATAAACCAATAAACAATGAATTGACCAAGAATGGGTAGCCTGACTACAATGTCCTATATTTGTCTCTTATAAATAGATTCTTGGGGGAACCTTAAAGGCTTTGGCCTTATGGAACTTGTACAGGTGGGAACACCTTAAACATGAAAGGTATAATTATAATCACCCAAAATTATGGGCCTCCAGGCAACTTGATCAGAAATGCATTAAATGAGTTTACAGTGCCATGATGATGGGTACGGCCTTGTAGAATTAACGCTAATTTTCCTCATGTTGGTGGTAAGATGTCATCATCCATCAATTTTCCAAGAGTTTATGATTCAACAGATAAACTAATGCGAAAGCAAAATTTCTTAAGCAACCTTAATGGAGAAAATTTTTGTTCTAAACATGACTCTGATACCAAATGTTAGCAAAATTAAGCATCAACATATATGTTTCATCATGAATCTAGAATCTTGAATAAAATTTCTATGTTAGAAGAACATCATGAATCTAGGATCTTAAACAAAAAATTTCTCAAAGATGCGTTAGAAAGCATACTTAATATGGAAGAGAAGGAAGACATCCCATCACAAAAAAGTGATCCCCTTGATAAATTGGTTTCTCTCCCCTCTCCCTTCTTTTTGTCGCAGCAATTTTGATAGTTATCGTGGCTGTTACCTTAATGGACAAGGAGAGGACCGATATATATATCTTTTCTTAATGCGGTACATCCATCAAGTAATCGAATGAAACCGATGAGATTTATTTGCTATTAACGATTAAATTTGAATTCAAATTTCACAAACCGGATTACATAATCGGGAATTTAAATTTGCAAGTCGGGCCACATAATCGAGAATTCAAATTTCATAAGATGGACCACATAATCTAACATATAGACCAGATCCGAACTAGATTGGAACCAAATCTAAATTTTTCAAGTTGGAGCCAGGTTATATATAGACCCCACTCGACCCAAATGAACCAATAGGACAAAATTTTGTCCATAGACCTGACCAGATCTAATCTTCTATTATATTAAGTGTGGGTCCAATATTCGGACCTGATCAAAGAATTGATCGGATCAAGATCACTCATGGGGTATTCCAATCCAACCTATTCACACCACTATTAACAAGTCAGATATTTGTACATGTAGCATGTCATCAACATAAGAATACTAAGTCCAAGAATTGTATAATATTGTAAGCATTTGGCATGTCAGTTCCATGATGGCAAGTAAAGCCATGTCCCATCTCTTGCAACATGTGAGCCATTTTTGTTAAACATAAACAATTCAATTACTAGTGCTAGAACCAGTTTGAGTAAAACTAGATTCTTTATCTCTAATGAACCATCTTCATTGCACCTGGACAATCCTACATCTTTTGTTTTTGGAACTTGATACCAATCGAAACATGCAATGCAATGGAAATAGACTATTTTCCACTAGAATGGGATGTAATGCATGGGAGGAGTTTGAATTTCATGCTCAGCATATTTATGTGCGTATGATGCAATGCCAAAATCTCTTTGGTTTTGTAGTGTGCACTTCAGACATAATTTTACCATATCAGGCCCATATATATAGTAATATAATACAATATTCTATTGTACTATGTTTGTGATAATATATTATATTATCATAACATAACTATAACAACAAAATATAGTGATTGTAATAATATGGTATATTATGCTTATAATAGAATAAGAATATATTATATTATCATTATGTATTTTACAACAACATAATATGTTATTCTATTAATTTAATAACATAA
>KE507855.1:70370-80612 GCA_000441515.1 Elaeis oleifera
AGAAAGGAAACAAATGAATCGTAACAATTGAACATATTCTGATAAGGATGACTTGATCAACTTGGTTCATTGGGTATTGCACGAATAATCCATCTTACATTATAAATAATCATAAGAAGAGTTTAAGATTCGGATAATGAACATACCACACTGTTAGCTGTCCTATATATCTTCTTTTCAAAATGTATAGCAATTTTCTGAAGTTCATCTAAGTCTTCCGACACAGAAATAGGCAAGTGTCTCTTTAAGGTGCTCATTCTGCAAAAACATACAATAAATGCCATTAATAATGGAGTTGAATTTCATGAAGAAACTATTAATAGGAAAACTTTGTGGCCGCATGGATATTGTTGATGATGGAGACTCGTCTATGAAGGTTACTATAAAACAAGCTCAAGCCCATAAACTCCCTCAAACCTATCGAGTTAAAAAGATAAAGATAAATGTATAGTGACAGCATTCAACCCAAACCTCATCGTGCTGTCAAAAATATTGTTCATCTACAAACGTAAAATGCAAGAGGCAAAAAAGAAAAACAAGTTCGAGATCTGCTTACATCTTATTGACGATCCTCTAACGCGCATCGTGCTGCACCTGGCTCCGCTAGTCACGAGCTGCCAAGACAGTGGCGAAGGGCTCCCCCTGGGTGGGCCTCCGGCTGTTCCTTCCATCGACGATGATCGGAAAGCTCGACAGCGACAGAGGTTACCCATCGGCAGAACGACCAAGCGGATGCAAGAGATAGGGAGAGAGGACAAGAAAGGGGAAGGGCGAGAGTTAAAAACTGGGAAGAGTAGTTCTCCGAGAAGGAAGACAACTCCTCCTTATAAAAAGAGGAAACATGGTATGATTCAAATTGTGGAATTATTCCCCTAATTTTCTGGATGATTACAAGCGAGTTTGGAATGTTCTTGATTTATTTCCTTTTAGAGTTACCTTTAAATTTATATGGGTATTTCCCGATTTCCCAAAGAATTGTATTTGAATTCTAATTGGGTTGTAAATAAATACACAAAGTAGTAAATCTATTCCTAATATAAGGAATTCAAATCCATATCAACCTAAGATCCGATTCTTTTAATATTAGGCAAGTGTTGCAACTTTGTTTATATATATATATATATATATATAACATTACTCTATGGAGGGGTGTTATAGTATTGCCAACTCAGCTTCTCAAATAAGTTTGGTTATGCCACGTGGATAGAAGAGCATTGGACCATCGATTTAATAAACCCCTACAAAACATTGTGATTCCTTCTACCACACCATCTCTCTCCCTCCCCGATATAAAACCCTAGCCCTGCTCTCGCCATCTCTGTCGTCGCCGCCATCCTCACCAGGTAGAGTGAAACTGCATGGCCTAAGGAAGAGGGAAAAAGCATGCCTGTCATTGTCATCGATGACCGCTCCATCACCTATGAGGAGCTCCAATAGCACCTCTACCACCGGATCAAGGAGCTTCGATCAAATTAGAACACCCGGCCATCTTAGAAGAAAAGGGAGAAGAAAGTAAAGTGCATCAAGCACCTCTAAGGTATGGTTTTGTCATTGAGAATGACAATTCGATAAACATCATTCAAGATGATGATCCACTGATCTATTTGAAAGCTATCATGAGTAGAAACTCAGACAGATAGTTGAAAGCCATGAAATCCGAAATGAACTCCATGTATGCTATCCAAGTGTGGATCTTGGTTGATGCGCCTGACGATGTGACCCCAATAGGATGCAAGTGGATCTTCAAGAAGAAGATCGAAGCAGATGGCAAGTGGAAACCTACAAAGCTACGAAGGATTTCAGATAAAGGCAAGGAATTGATTATGATGAAACCTTCTCACCAGTGGCTATGCTCAAGTTCATTCAGATTTTGCTTGCTATAGCTGCATACTACGACTATGAGATTTGGTAGATGGATGTCAAGACTGCTTTCCTCAACGATAATCTTGAGGGAGAAGTCTATATGACTCAGCCAGAGAAATTTATCTCAAGTGGGAGGGCAAATCAAGTATGCAAGCTGAAAAATTTATCTATAGGTTGAAGCAGGCTTCGAGGAGTTAGAACATCCGATTTGATATGACAGTCAAAGAGTTTAGCTTCATCAAAAATGAGGATGAACCATGTGTGCATAAGAAGAAAAGTGGGAGGGCTATGTCTTCTTGATACTATGTGTCGATGACATACTGTTCATTGGAAATGATATCCTAATGTCACAATCGATCAAGACTTAGCTATCAAATAAGTTTTCATGAAAGACTTGGATGAAGCATCCTATATACTGGATATAAAAATCTATAAAGAAAGATTTAAGAGGATGCTAAGCTTGTCTCAGTCTCGATATATAGATCTCGTATTAAAGAGATTCAACATGGAGGCAAGTAAAAGAGATTATCTGTCTGTAAGTCATGACATATGTCATTCCAAGAAAATGTATCCTCGGACACCAGAGGAGAGAAAAAGAATGAGTGAAATCCCTTATACTTCGATTGTGGGAATAATAATGTATGTTATGCTATGAACCGGGCCTGATGTAGCTTATGCTTTAGGTATAGCTAGCAGATTTTAGGCTGATCTAGGAGAAGATCATTGAAAAGCTCACTACTATCGGACAGGGCTACAGTAGTGGTTCGAAACTGTTGCCATAGCTCAAAAAATTACTGTCATAGCCTATGGTAGTGGTTTCACAACCGCTGCTACTGTCGCCATCACCGTAGGTCTATGGCAGGGGTTGTTACAGCAGTTACTACAACCGTTGCTGTACAGGGATATAGCAGTAGTTATTAAATCACTGTTAAAACCTGATCTATCGCAGTGGAATATAGCAACGGTTGGTAAACCAATGCTATAGCATCTATAGTAGTAGTTTACCAGCAGTGGTTGGTAAACTACTGCTATAGCTTCTATAGCAATGGTTCCTATAGCAGCGGTTTAGGAACTGCTGCTATAGCTTATTCTCTACGGTAGCAATTTTGTAACCATTGTCATAGATTATAGCAATGGTTGGCACAAATATATGATAGCAGTTGGCACAGATAAGGCAACAGTTGTGCAACCGCTGCCATAAGTTGTTGGACAATAAAAATATATAATTTATCTTTTTTTTATCTTTCTTACCTGATAAATGCAATTCAATATATAATTGCTCAAATTAAAATTTGAAAGAATCAAAAATTTTATATAAAACTCAATAATAATACAAGAATATATCTCAAATACTCAAATTTTATTACTGATCAAATTATATTACAATATTTTTCAATAAAATAAATACATCAAAAATCTGCTAAATCTAAATCCTCCTCTCCAAGAATCTCATCATCACCAGAAGGGGATGGAGTAGGAGCTGGTGGGATTGGAGCTGAAACACTGGCCAACATGTCCTGAATGCTCGAAAAATCAGCTCCAAGATAAATGGAGAGCTGTGTCACCATAGCGGACATAACGCTTTGTAGCTGAGATGCGTGCTCCTTAGTTTGAGATGTGCGCTCCTAAGCCTGAGCTGCCTGCACCAAGACAGCATCAAGCTAACTCCCGATTGATGATTCCAGAAGCATATGAAGAGATGCTTGCCTCCGACCAGTAGCTCGTCGGCGTATGTCCGAGCCTACAATGAATCCTTCTAGAGTGCTTAGATCCCAAACCTGAGACAGATGGTCATGGAGGCTAAAGGTGTCTGGACCCTCGCTCGCAAGTGCATGTAACTACTCCTGTAATTACAAATTTAAATAAATCTTATAAAAATATTATAATACTAATCATACTCTAGTTATTACTTACAAAATCCTTTCGATCACGGCATTCATCGGCCTGCCCTTCTTGTTCGTATGACTGGATCGAAAGATGGTGCTATAGATGGGCATCACCTCCTCTCTCATCAGCTATAATAATCAATCAGCTTGTTAGAAATATATAAAAAATAATAATTCAATAACTTGTAAACTAAAAGTCAGAATTCATTACATCTCTATGCACACGACTGGCCATAGATTCATAGTCGAAAGTGTGCATGTACTCCTGAGTAGCTTGATTCTCCTGATTCTGATGGGAGACAGCCTAAAAAGTATTTAAATCACATAAGTTAAAATCAAATATAATTGTCAGTGTAATGAAAAATTCATACATTACAATTAACCTAAAACTCTTGGCTCCTCCAATGCCTGACCATCCCCTCCCACTGACTCGGAGGACAGTCCTGGATCCAAAGAACAAGCTCCTCCTTAGTGTCCCTACGGTGCTCTAGCCACTCAGTGGAGCTTGACTTTGTAGTTCCAATACAACTCCCAATCTTTATAGTCGGGCATCTCGAGCCCTCTCATGATCTAGAAAGTCGTACCTCCTCTGTATAAAGTTATCAGAAGTCAGTTACAAAATTATTCTAATCCAACATAGTGTAAACATATAACATGAATATACTAATTAAGATACACTTACCTAAATCTCCTTCCACACCCGATCCTTAATACCAACATCCATCAATCGCCAATCTATGGGCAGTATGGGAATGATGTCGGACCACCTCACAAGTACTCTGAAAAAGAAATGCATCTCCTGCATGGTCTCCCCTACTGGCCTCCCCTGATGATCGTACTCCACCATGACCTGATACTGGCGGTTCCACACATATGGCATATGTGTGGGACCACAAAATATCCTACTAAATGCACTTGCAATGAAAATATATTACGAATGTATAAGAGTGTGCAATAACTATACAAAAAATAAATAAATAAATAATTGATACAATGAAAACCTACTGTCACTGGGATCATGCGACGTAGATGTCGGTGCAGCCTCATCGATGGGTGGAGTATGTGTCGGAGATGTGGCTACTGATGGAGGCTCAGATGCCGATGGTGCCTACAAAGTCGAAGCCAATGCAGAGGTGGATGGAGTATGCTCTGGCAGTAACTCAGATACGGAGCTCCGTGTAACCCATCGAGGGATGGGAGTGAAAGCTAGATGGTGTTTCGATGCCATCGTGACCTGCAACGTTAATGAACATTAACCAATATAACATATTGTTGAACAATAATATTAGTGAGTATTAAAAAATAACACTATTATTTATACCAAGATGTTGAACTCATTGCCTAATGGCATCTATAATATGGACATCACCATCGCTCCTGACAAATGTATTTGGGATCTCAACAACACCAAATAAGTTTTATCCTAGAGGAATACTTTGTATGCAAGGTCCAATATTGTCATCAACCTCAATATCACCAAAGATATGCCTAGGCACCATCCTCACAACAACACCCCATTGAGGCTCTAAGAGATCACTAACGTAGAAGACTTGACTAGTTTAAGAGGCAAGTATATACGGTTCTTCAGTAAGGAGATGGCATTGCATATTGATGAGAGTAAAACCGTACTCATCAATCTTCATTCTTGACTAAGACAAGGTGTCAAACCAATCATATTTCATCAACGTAACCTCCCTTCAAATAGTAGTCTAAGATGATTATGTTCTCCACAATCCCATAATAGTTTAGATCCTCCGTACGAGGCTGTGAATCCCTCGACCTAGCATAACACCCAGTGGTAGTGCTCAACATTATGCCACTATTTTGTGTTGTCATATTTATGGACTAGCTATGAATATTGAACCTGTAGCCATTAATGACGAGCTGTTTGTACTCAAGCATAGTATGATTAAGTTCCATTGAAAGAGCACGCACTTCAGGACTCATATCATCGAGCGATAATCTTCACACCTAAGAAGATGACACTTAATTAGTAAACATGTTCAAATAAAAGATATAAGACAGGAATATGTGCTCACATGATCTTTGAACCACTCAGAAAACTCTTTGCTGTGTATTTTTCTTTTTCTGCATACTAAGAATGTCGTATTTTACTCTTTTGACCTCCTTGTGTTTGCTATATGCATAAAGAACAAATTTAGTTGTAATGGGATATTTTCTTTAAGTAATGAGGAATAAATAAGGCTGAGTGACTCACCTTATGTACAGCTCAATAACACCATAAATGAACAGCACATAGTAGTGCATCTTATTCTTTTCCTCAAAACTCAAATTAGTGAGATGATATGAAGTGGGAAGTCATCTGGCTATGGAATGGACTCAAATGCAGGCTCAGTTGGCTCATACTGATCATCTTGATTTCTCATTGGTCAGTTACGATGTGTTTCGAGCTTGTTTAAATATATGGTACAAAATCCATACACTCTTGACCCAAATAACCTTCTGTTATGGATCCATACCCAAATCCCGTCGGTCCGGCCCAGAACCCGATGATCTGGAATCCATCGGCACTACCCAAAATCTACCGGCATGGCTCAAAACCTACCGACATGGTCCAAAATTCATCGGCCCGATCCATAACCCAATGGCCCAGAACCCACCTGCATGGTTCAGAACTCGATGGCCCAGAATCCGACGGCATGGCCCACAGCTGCCGGTAAGGCCCAAACCCACCGATGGTGATTTTTTTAAAATATTATTATGACATGATTATTATGACATAATTATTATTAAATATTATTATGACATAATTATAAATATAATAATAAAATAATATGACATGAAATGAAAAAAAATAAGAGTCATACCTGCAGCTGCGGGAGGGGGTTGCATAAAGCTGCGGGGTCGCTGGCAGTGACGCTAGAGGAAGGGTGGCGGCGGTGGGGTGGTGGCGCGGCGCAGGGCCAAAGGGGCCGGGCCGAAGGAGGTGGAGCATGGGCCAAAGGGGTTGGCGACGAGGCCAAGGAAAAGGGAGGCAGGTCGGGAAGGCCGAGGTTGAGGGAGGTGGAAGGGGAAGAGAGAAGCAGGGCCAAGGAAGGTCGGGGCCGAGGGAGGCGGGCCGGGGAAGAGGGAGGCGGGGCTGAGGGAGGTCGGGAAGAGGGAGGTGGGGTGCGGGACCGAGGGAGATCAGGGAAGAGGGAGCCGGTGGTGACGCTAGAGGGAGGGGCGGCGATGGGGTGGGCCGGTGGTGGAGAGGATAGGGCTTGGATAGAGAGGAGAGAGAGAGAAGACGAAAACTATAATACCAATGCAAAATGAAGAAGAAGGGTGTGCTGGACAAAAGACCTAACCTATGGCAGTGGTTTTAAAAATCGCTACCACATACCGCTGCCATATGTGACCTATGGCAGCGGTTATGCATAACCACTGCAATAGGTACATTTGGTAGCAGTTATGAATAACCACTACCATAGATAGGATATAAATTTCATATTTTTTCTAAATATAGTATAATTTAAATTAAATTCATCTTCACCATTCATTATCTAAATAATTATTGCTAGAGTATCGTCACAAAAAAATACCTCGATCTGATAGCTCTAACTATGTCAATTAATAAAATTTAATTTTGATGGTCATGAATGACTGCATGATGATTTGATAGATAGAGATCATCGATAGATTCAAAAATATATAATAATGATTTTGATGATATTTATAGTACACTATCAAAATTTTACTTCAATCAATCATCATTATCATAGTCAATTTAGCATGGGATGATTTTGATTGTTAAATAAAAATGGTGATCAAATGGCCAAACGATATTCAATTATGAGATGATTTTTAGATAAATGATCTTTGCTACTACTTTAATTATTTGTATGATGGTGATTATAAAATTCAAACCATGCATATATGAATGATCCAGAATTATATGTCTCTTGATACTCATTCTTAAAGTCCTTAAGTAATTATGCTTGTATTTTTGTAAGATCTGCTTATCATGGATAGTTCATGTAGGCACAGTTTGGATTTTATGATTTTCATCGTATAAATAATTAAAGTAGTAGCAAAGATCATTTATCTAAAAAATCATCTTATAATCAGACATTGTTTGGCCTTTTCATCGCTCAATTTTTACTGAGTGATCGAAATCATCCGATGCTAAATTAACCATGATAATGATATTCGATTGAAGTCAAATTTTGATAGTATGCTACAAATATTATCAAGATAATCATTTTAAATTTTTGAATCCATCGATGGTCTCTATCTATCAGATCATCATATGGCCATTTGTGATCATCGAAATCAAACTTTATTAATCGACATAGCTAGGGTTATTGGATCGAGATGGTCTTTTGTGTGTTGGGAATAGTGTCTCAAAGCCAATCATCAGCCTGTTGATGGTTGTGCTCTTTGTTATATTAGTACATGAATTATAAATTAATAAAATTATTTGGTATTTTCATCATAAATTATTTCATCTTCTAATGAACTCCTGTGTTGTGGTGAAGTCCTTAGGACTATTTAGACTTGACAAAGGAGGATTTGTCGTTTAGTCCTTAAACCTGTTCGCGACCAAATGATACATTGTTACCAAGGACAACAACGTTTATCAAGCATAGGTCATTGTGTGCCATATAGGTTGGTTGTCCTTTTAACCAAGGAGTGTGGAGACACTGGTATGGCATACAAGTGAGATGTAAGGGTATATCTACACTGAACGAGACCGACTCCAGAGCTATTTCTGCTGTCAAGATTTGCTCCGATGGGATATGGGTATAAATATCCCTCCAACCTGAGACCGCCACGGTGACTTGCAAGCAACTCACTGCACTTAGGCACTGGACTACCTGAATTTCTAATTCAGTGACGGAAGGCTGCTGGGTGTAGTCAAGTACTTGACTTGTTGGTGCATGTGTCAACATGGGATTGACCACTCCAGTTCAGGAGCTGTGTACAGTCATGTTTCAATTTAGCAAAACCTTGGCCAGGGTAGTCCTAGTGAGGAGTCACAGGACTGTTTGAGTTGAGCACGATTCGGATGATCTGATCAGGGTTGTTTGTTTAACCCTGAGTCATCCTAAACACAGGGGTCAAAAGGATGAATTATACAGTAACCATATTCATATAGGTTCTGAGTATTGCGATTGTAACTATTCGACCTATCCGAACGTCGGGTACCATTGCTAGATGGTCACTTCGATTAGTACAGAAATTGGTTCCTACGCTACCGGCTTAGGTTCGAACCTGCGGGGTCACATACATTAGAGGTTCCTATCTGATCTGATGGCTGGTGAAGAGTTCTATATGTCTAGGATTCTATGATCGAGAATCAGGATTCTCTGATCATGAGTTCCACACATTTTGGGTACCGGGGTCAAGAGTCTCACTGGTTTGGGACTTTTCGATCAGGATTTCATATCGATGAATTCTGATGCCCGATTGCCCATCGGATTTGGACTCAGTATTTATGAGAGGTTTAATTAGTGATTTGATCACTAATTAACTCAATTTGATTGAGTAATTATTTTTGGATCAAGTCTAATTGAATTGGATTCAGTTGGGTTTGACCCGATTAGGTTAAGAGTTGACCTAATCGTCGAGATGGTTTGGTCCCTGATTTGATAAGGGGTTAGGCTTAGTCAATTCCTGATTTGATTAAAATTTTATTGAGCCTAATTAAGTCTAATTAAGTTGGATTTAAATTAATCTAATTGAGCCTAACTTATTTTAATTAAGTTGGTTCAATTAGGTTGGTTTAAATTAGAAACCACCTTGACCTCAACTCCCTGCGCCACCTCACTTCTTCTGCGCCCATTTGAATTCACGAGAAGCAACTTCTCATGAATTTTCTCCCATGCAGAGCCCTTCGCACGCCCACCTTTGTGCGCCATATGGGTGGATAAGGATGGTTGGTTGGCCATTCAAATTCAAAGAAAGTTTGAATTTGAGTGAGCAACCAATCCATGCGCCATGACCTTATCCTTTTGTGCGCCCCATGTTCTACACGAGAAAGAGTTTCTCATGTAAACTCTCCATGCACAAAATAGCCCACATCCTTCTCTTCTCATGCCAAGAGTGGATAAGGATGGGTTGGTTTGCATTTGAATTCAAATTTGATTTGAATTCAAGTGTGCAACCACTTATCTTTGTCCTCTCACGCGGATAAGACACGTCTTGCACTGTTTTAAAAGAGAAAGGGATGTGGGCGTGCGTAGAATTTTTTGAGAGATAGAAGGGGCATGAGGAAGCTTTCTGCATAAGGTGAAGATCCAAAACCTTCCGAGAAGAAAAAAAAGAAAGAAACAAAAGTGGGCGTAGAGTTTTCTTAGTGTACCCTAGAGTTTTAGCTTAGGGTTCGAAAAGTGAGAAAGTGAGCTACAAGTGTCGTGAGCCCACAAAACTTCAGGAAGAGCATCATCAACCTCTCCACCATATTTGCTAATGATCCAGAGTATTCAAAGAGTCGACAGACATCGATCGAAGGAGTTCGATCAGCATTGGCCGTCAAAAGGGTTCTACA
>KE507858.1:12487-27100 GCA_000441515.1 Elaeis oleifera
ACTGTAAATAGTGATTTTGAAAAGTTTAAATTATCATTTTACCGCTGCACTGAATTTCGCTTCAAGAGAATCTTGTCAGGAGAGAGCTCTAACCATAATTGGAATGCACTGAAACCCAACACCCATGGGCATTTTATAGGTGACTAAGGGGCATGTGGGGAAGAGTCACAACTCTTCCTCACATCCTCAGAAGGTGGGTGTCTTGAGAGAGAGTTCCTTTAAGCAGAAGGACTCTTCTCTGAAGTAATGCGCCCTTCATAACTCCCAATGCATGTGCTGCAATCAAGCGACTCTTTGGCATCCTTCCCCTATTCAGATAAGTCTAAAAACTTGCCACATTTATCCTTATTTGAATAAGGATTCAAATGATAGGTATTTTAAATATGGAACACCACCTTCTGCCCATGGCAGGAGGACTCTTCACTTCAGAAGCAGCACGATCCTTCACCCATCACCACGTGCGCACGCATGAAAGGGCATTTATGGCATCCCTTCCTCTTTCAGATAATTCTGAAAAAGTACCAAGATTTATCCTCATTTGAATCTGATCAAATAGCAGGATAACCAAGTGGGATTGCCTCCTTCTACACCTTGGCAGAAGACACTTCACGCAAACCATCGCATGACATCATTCCTCCACCCGCGCACCTTTCTTTCCAAGTTTTCTCCACACCATATTAAGTCCAGAAAAAATACATCTCAACCTTTGAGATGTGTGCCAAAGAGTGTAGGGTATTTTGGGCTGCCATATGGGTCTTAATCCCAAAGCAGGACTCTTTGTCCTTCTTCACACCAAAACGTGCATGCCCACATCTAATTGCATTCCTAAAGTCAAACCAAGCTTGGACTCTTGGTTATGATGCCCCACAAGGCTATGTGGTGCCATCCAATGGTAGCCACACTCAGATCCAAACCTAAATTAGCCCATGCCTCAATTTAGTTTGATCAAGAAGCGAGATCTAAATCAAATTCGAATCCGATTCAAGGAGCTAGGATTTCCATACGTGCTAGCATGCTTATCGAAAATTGATTGGATCCAAAATTTCTATCAACCATATCAAATGGATCTTTAATCAATTATTTTATGTGTGTGATCTATTGAGTTTCACATTTAGCCAGTAGTAGATCCAGATGTAAGTTGATCTAATTTGATTAGACTTCTAATCGATTAAGGTCCCAACCGTACTAACTCAAGTTCAGCAATTAGAACTCTTTTAATTGACGATCGAATTAAACTCTTTAATTCGATCAAATTTAGAAGTCAAGATTGATGTCTAGCAATGTATCATGACTATCCAGAAGATGTAAAATTTATAAAATATCGAATATACCCTTCAGTGGCAAGTTACCACATAATTCAATCTTTCGATTATCCTGCATTCTGAATGTGTTCATGAGTATGGAATCATGTCAAACTCAAACACATATTCATAATGATTCTTCATTAATCAGTGATGACTCAAATAATAAAGTATTAGAAATCTTTTCTAATCTTCATTCTATTTTGATCAAAGACTTCCTACATCCTCTAGAGATGAGAATGCATAGGATTTCATCTCTTCTTGCTAGGAGTAATCGATTCCTTGTTAACCGACTCACAACCTCTATAAATACTCCATCATATCCAGAATATCCTGCCTGAGTATGAACCTAAATATGGATTCATGTGCACAAGCTTTCATGGTGGTCTCAGATCTAAGGATCACTTGCACAACTTCCACTTAGAGAACTATCTTTTGACATGTAAGTAAGGCTCCATAAGATATTCTCTATCGATGAGTTAATTCAGTGAACTCATTTTCTAATAAAATTTATATTCTTGTATCAGTATCCCATACAAGTGGCTTGTAAAATTAGCCATCTTCTCCATTAAGCATACATAGAATATGCCTATCTTTTCAGAACATTGATTTCTAACTCAATATTCCTACGATCAGAAATATTTAAGATTAGAATTTTGAGATTTTAGATTTCACATGCATGAACTCTTTATGGCCCAAAATTATTGTCCTAATATATGAAATTCATCATAATCTTAAACACGATAAGATACAGCTATATAATCATTACTTTATTTCATTAATAAATAAGTAATATCATTACATGAGTTGAAAATTTATAAAGAAAGTTCCATCACATCGCTCATGCAATTAGCTTGTAGGATATTTTCTTCAGTCTCCTACTTGCACTAAAGCCAATCGTCTTTGTATCTCAATCTCATACAATCGAGATGGTGATCAAGTAGCTGCTATGGTATGGTCTTGGTGAATAGATCTGCTATATTGTTCATAGCATCAACTCATTCTATTACTATATCTTATCTCTCAACAAAATTTCAAATGAGGTGGAAGCGTCTGAGGATATTCTTGGGCTTAAGATGAGACCTATATTCCTTGGCTTGAGCAACAGTCCCAGTGTTATCACAATAAATTAGCACTAGTCGTTCTATCTCAGGAACCACATCCAATTATGTGATGAAATTCTTCATCCAGACATCTTCTATGGCAGTTTCACTAATAGCAATGTACTCTGACTCTGTGATTGAGTCAACAATAGTCTGCTGTTTGAAACTCTTCAAACTCACTACTCCTTCATTCAGGATAAACACATACCCTTAAAATAGACTTGCTATCATTCAGATCAGATTGAAAACTAGATTCTGTATAGCCTTCTAGTTTCAACTTTGATCTTCTATATATAAGAAAACATCTTTAGCCCTTTTTAGATACTAAAGAATATTTTTCACAGCTTTTTAATGATCCTCCCCTGGATCAACCTGAAACCTGCTAGCTACATCCAAAGCATAAGCTACATTAGGTCTGGTACATAGCATGGCATACATGATCAATCTCATAGCCGAAGCATAAGAAATTTCACTCATTCTCTTTCTCTCCTCAGATGTCTTCAGACATATTTTCTTGGAGAGATATATGCCATTCTTTATAGGTAGATAGCTGCTTTTACTTGCCTCCATGTTGAACTTCTTCAACACAAGATCTATATACTAAGACTGAGACAAGCCTAACATCCTCTTAGATCTATCTCTATAGATCTTTATACCTAGTATATAGGATGCTTCACTCAAACCTTTCATGGAAAACTTATTTAATAACCAAGTCTTGATCGATTGCAATATTGAGACATCATTTTCAATAAGTAGTATATCATCGACATACAAACTAAAAATAATAGTACTCCTATTTATCTTTTTATACACACATGGTTCATCCTCATTTCTGATAAAGCTAAACTCTTTGACTGTCATATCAAAATGAATATTCCAACTCCTCGAAGCTTGCTTCAGTCTATAAATTGATTTTTTCAGATTGCATACTTAATTTATCCTCCCACTTGAGATAAATCCCTCTAGCTGAGTCATATAGACCTCTTCCTTAAGATTACCATTGAGAAAAATGATCTTGATATCCATCTGCTAGATCTCATAGTTGTAGTATGCAGCAATAACAAGCAAAATCTGAATGGACTTGAGTATAGCCATCGGTAAAAAGTTCATCGTAGTCAATTCTTTATCTTTGTCTGAAACCCTTCTTCACCAACCTTATCTTGTAGATTTCGACTTGACCATCTGCTCCGATCTTCTTCTTGAAGATCCACTTACACCCTATTGCGGTCACACCCTCAGACGCATCAACCAAAGTCCACAGTTGGTTGGTATACATTGAGTCTATTTTGAATTTCATGGTGTCTAACCACCTATCGAGTCTCTACTCATGATAACTTTCGAATAGGTTAATGGATCATCATCCTCAATGATGTTGATCTCATTATCATTTTTAATAATAAAATCATATCTTAGAGGTGCCTATCGCACTCTATCTGATTTTCGAAGAGAAAGTGTGTATTGTGGATGTACCTTATCCTTGGATACATTTAGTTGAGGATCTTCTTGTGGTCCAATACTTTGGAATGATTTGTAGGTCCTGAACTTTTTCGAGTTCAACATTCCAGCCACTTGCTTCTTCTTGGATAAATTTTTTTTCAAGAAAGTGACATGCCTACTAACAAACATCTTTTGTTCAGTAGGATGGTAAAAGTAGTATCCTTTAGTTTTTTTAGGATACCCTACAAACCTACACTTATCTAATATAGCACTTAGCTTATGCCCAAAATATTTCTGACATAAGTAGGACAATCCCTAATCTTAAGATATTTAAGATTAGATTTTCTTCCTTTCCACATCTCATATAGAGTGCTAGCAACAGACTTTGAAGGCACCCTATTTAATATATATGCTGCAGTTTCTAGAGCATATCCTCAAAAAGATATTAGAATATCAGTGAAGCATATCATGGACTGCACCATATCCAATAGAGTGCGATTCATTTTTCTACTATACCATCTAGTTGTGGTGTATAAGGAGGGGTCCATTCAGAGAGAATACCTTTAACCTTAAGATGATCAAAAAATTCACTGACAAATATTCTCCTTCTTGATCAGATCGAATGATCTTGATATTTTCTTCAATTTATTTCTCGACCATACTTTGATACTCCTTCAACTTATCAAAGACTTCAAATTTATGTTTTATAAGATATATACATCCGAACCTTGATAAATCATCCGTAAAGATGATGAAAAGGAGTATCCTCCTCTAACCTGAGTTATCATCGGCCACATACATCTGAATGTATTAAGACTAATAACTCCATTGCCCTCTTTTTATGTTCAGAGAATAGATTCTTGGTCATCTGACCCATGAGATAAGATTTACAAGTTTTTAATGATTCATAATCATATGGGTCAAAGAACTCTCCTTTGTGATAAACCCCAAAGATTAGGATAATGATTTTAGGAGACATAAATGGATCTTACCTGTGAGACTTAAAATTTTAAATTTAATCTTAAATATTCTTGATCATGGGAGTATTGAGTTGGAGATCAATATTTCAGATAGTCTAGCACATCCCATGTATGCTCGATAGAGAGGGTGGCTGATCTCATTAGCCACTTGTGTAGGGACACTAATACAAAGATGTGGGTGTTCATTTAAAAATAATTCACTAAATTGATTCATCGATAGAAATATCTTATGAAGCTTTACATGCATGTCAAAAGATAGTTCTCTAAGTAGGAGTTGTGCAAGTGATCCTTAGATTTGAGATCATCATGAAATCTTATACACATAAATTCATATTTTAGTTCATACCTAGGCATGGCATTAAGACATGTATGGGATGTTTTGAATATGGTCGAGTGTGTATGAAGATTGTGAGTTGATTAACAAGGAATCGATCACTCATAGTAAGAGGAGATGGCATCCTGTATATTCTCATCTCCAGATGACTCAAAAAAATTTTTGGCCAAAAGTAGGATGAAGTTTAGAAAGAGTTTCTAATACTTCATCATTGAAGTCATCATTGATTGATAGAGAATCAATATGAATATGTGATTGAGTTTGACATAATTTTATACTCATGAATATATTGGGGATGCAGGGATGATCGAATAATTGAATTGCATGAAAACTTACCACTAAAGGGTATATTTGATATTTAATCAAATTTTACATCTTCTAGATAGTCATGATACATTGCCTGATATCAATTTTGACTTGTAGGTTTGATCAAATTAAAGAGTTTAATTCAATCACCAATCAGAAAGGATTCTAATTATTGAACTCGGGTTAGCTCATTTTGGATCCTAATCAATTAAAAGAGTCTAATCAAATTAGATCAATTTGTACCTGATCTACTACTAATTAGATGTGGAACCCAATGGGTGACACATATAAAAAATTGACCAAAGATCCTTTGATAAGATTGATTGGAGTTTTGGATCCAATCAGGGTTGCCAGTAAGCATGCTAGCACATGTGGCTAACCCTAACTCCTTGGGAGATCAAATTTGATTTTAATCTTAGTAAATTAGCTAATCCAATTTGGTGAGTAGTTGGATTAGATCAAGCCACGTAGAGGCAACCCAAAGAGGGGCACCTGAAGTCTTGTTAATGCCAAAAAACCAAGAGTCTATTTAGCTAAGGACTTTTGGTGCAAGTTGAGAAGGGGCACATGCCTACTTCTTTTGGCATGCAGAAGGATGAAGAGTCCTTCTACTTTAGGCCTTTGACCCATATGGTGATGAGATCAGATACTATCTTCTCTATCACACCTTTTAAAGTATGAAAAGTCTTTAAATTGGTGTGGAAACTTGTTGGAAGTGAGATGTGCGCGCGTGATGGTTTTAACCATGAGAAGTGGCGCGAAGACTCCTATTTTAAGGAGTTGTAAGTGACAGAATTATCTAATTTATTTCCTTGTTGGATTAGATTCAAATGCTGATTCCATGTGATAAACTTGAAAATTATCAGATAATTGGAGAAAAGCCTATGATGCCCTTTACTAGGTGTGTGCCTGTGACAGAGAAAGGACTCACGCGACTCTTCACGTTGGAGAGTCCTTCTACCATTTGAATTTAGAGTCAAATATGGTGTCTCTTGCAGATATCCTTTCCATTTAAATTTAGATTCAAATTAGGATATACATGGCAAGATTTCATGCTAATCTGGAGGGAATGGGCATCGAAGTAACCCTTCACTGGGTGCACGCGTGCGGGAGAGTGAATGGTCGTATCTGAAACCTGATAAGTCCTTCTACTTGATGGCTCTTTGGTTATCTGATATGATGATTCAATTTGGATGTGGCCTCTCTATGGGCACCCCTTTGGATCTATAAATAGGGAGTGGTAGGTGGATTGATTCATTCAATTCCTACAACATCCTGTACACTCCCTCTCTCCCTCTCTTACAACTTTAGAATTTAGGACAAGGCTTGTTCTTTTAAAACAAGCCTATTCCTAATAGCTATAAGGGTTTAAGAGGTCCAAAAGAAGGTGGTGAGGTCCAGTAGAAGGTGGTCAAGTCCAATAGGAGTTTTGAGAGATCTCGACTCAGATCTGAAGGAGGGTTTGATCGATTAGTGGCTAGTCGAGTTTTAGGGATTAGAACTCTTGAAGCAAGGTGAAGAAGGAGCACTATTCTTGGTTCAATTTTCATGCGGATCACCATTGAAGGGTGAATACTTGGGTGTCTAATAA
The DNA here is from genome assembly GCA_000441515.1 of Elaeis oleifera. Taxonomy (NCBI): domain Eukaryota; kingdom Viridiplantae; phylum Streptophyta; class Magnoliopsida; order Arecales; family Arecaceae; genus Elaeis; species Elaeis oleifera. Next base: position 19,540 of record KE507858.1, read on the forward strand.
AAATTAGAATAAGCATTATAGGTATTCCTCTTGTCCATGTTTATTTTAATTATGCTTTGATTGCTATGGTAAGGGATTCTGGGTTCTAGGGTTTCGATGCACCTAGGGGTTTGAATGAAAAATTTAAATACCTAGACCTTCCACTGCACCACCAAAATCCGACAGTGGTATCAGAGCCTATCTTGATTTATATAATCAAAGCTTGGAATGTAGTCTTGATTGCGATCAAGCTAGGGTTTTTGGTTTGGTCAAGTCGGGTCAACAATTGAACCTGATTGAACATCCAAATCCTGATATATCTTAGAGATATATTTAGATGCATAATGTTATGATTATGATCATGTTAATATATCTTAGAGATATGTTAAGATGCTTTAATGATTAGTTGTTATAATTGTCTTGATACAATTATAATAGTGCATCATTATGATTGGTTAAGTTAGGATGTGCATGAGACCATTAAAGCCCTCTTAAAAATCATATTAAGTCGTAGTGTTATGAACCAGAAGCTGACCAATTTCTTGAATCGATTAATCAATTAGTATCTAAGGAGTGTTTCAAATATGGTGGTTATTTAATTGGTTTCGTTCGCTGACCTGACCAATTTATTGGTGTCTAAGGAAAGCAACGGAGGGACCCCATCAATTTTAACACTTTTCTAGCCAATTGGATTAGTTTAAATCTTGAATTAAGATTGTTCAATATTTTGTACATTATATATGCCTTCCTACATGCTAAGCCAATACCATGTCAAAAATTATAGTAGGTTTATTCTGATATCCACAAGACTTGCTATGGAGATTGATGTGGGATTGTCTTAGTGCATATTAGATGCTTATGGTATATTTGGATATGTTGCTTTGTTGTGATATCCATAAAGACAGTATTTTTCAGATATGATTGTATGAAAATGAAGAATCTGACTGAACTAAAATACCATAATTTGTAGTGATATCCATAAGGCTATGAGTATTTTAGAGACAAGGATTATGTTGAGAATTACATGAGATACAATTGAAAGAGTTTCCTATCTTTGAACTCATTGAGATTTCTTGTGATATATACAAGGCTTCGTTGAGGAATTAGGATCTCAATCCCATTAAAAATCAGATTAGGATTTCTCATTTACTATAGGTGAGGGTTATGGTATCCAATAAAATAGTGAGAGATATAACTAGTTAAAAGATCTTATCTAGTTATGCATATCAAACATGAGTGGTCTGCTTATGCTATTGTTAATTCATATAGATTTAATTTTGCATTATGACAACTTCATTCTCACTGCATGACATCATAGACAAAATATATTGACCAGTCCGAATCATGTGGACTGGTTGAAGGACTTGCGAATTAGATTCACACCGGAGAAGGTGTCTGATGTTCTAAAAATTTCTAACCCTTGTTCGGTCAGTGATAATGCTTTCAAAAATAAGAAGGCAATGGATGTCCCCCTGGATATTACCTGTTGTTTTGTGGCAAGTTAGGGTATTGAAGGAATAATTACAAGAATTATCTTGCATACTTGAAGTAAGGTGCAAGTGTTGCACTGAAAGATGTGTATATGATACTGACCTACTTTTCATTGAGTGCTTCAGACTCTGATGCTTGGATATTGGATATCGTCTGTGGATCACATATTTATAATTCATTATGGTGACTACATAATATCAGAGGGCTGAAAAGAGGTGACCTCGAGCTTTTCGATGCAAGTAGAGAGTTTATTAGCGCAAAGACTGTAGAAACTAGTATGCTTAATTTACCTTCAGATAAGACTATGAAATTAAAGACTTTTATTATATATCTAAGATCATTAAAATATTATTTTATACTTTTGTTATTAAACAAGGTTATAAATAAAGTTAATGGGCAATGGTTGCTCCATTCTATTTTCTAATGAATATTATGATAGTGGTTATATTGATAACAATCTTCTAATTCTTGTACTCAATAAAAATATTTTTTATATTGATAGAAATATGAACAGAAAGAGAGAAGATGTGAATATCACATAGCTCTGGCATTGCCACCTTGGTCATATTAGTGAGGCAAAGATAAATAAGTTATACAAAGAAGAGTTCTTTGACCCATATGATTATGAATCATTACGAACTTGTAAATCTTGTCTCATAGGTAAGATGACCAAGACTTCATTCTCTAGATATTCAAATGCATGTGGATTGATGACAACTCAAGCCAAAGAAGGATACTCCTATTTTATTATCTTCACGAATGATTTATCAAGGTTCGGATATGTGTATCTTATGAAACATAAATTTGAAGCCTTTGATAAGTTTAAAAATATCAAAGTATGATCGAGAAATAAACTGAAAAATATATGAAGGTTCTTCGATTTGATTGAGGAGGAGAATACTTATCCAGTGAATTTTTTGATCATCTTAAGGATAAAGATATTCTCTTTGAATAGATCCCTCCTTATACAGCACAGCTAAATGGTGTAACAGAAAGGAGAAATCACACTTTGATGGATATGGTGTGGTCCATGATATGCCTCACAGATCTTTCAATATCATTCTAGAGATATACCCAAGAAACTGCCGCATACATATTAAATAGGGTGCCTTCAAAGTCTGTGTCTAGTACTCCACATGAGATTTGGAAGGAAAGAAAGTCGAATCTTAAACATCTTAAGATTTGGGACTGTCCTGCTTATGTCAGAAATGTCTTTGGATATAAGCTAAGTACTAGATCAGACAAGTATAGGTTTGTAGGGTCTCCTAAGAAACTAATAGATACTACTTCTACTATCCTATTGAACAAAGGTATTTGTTAGTAGGCATGTCACTTTCTTGAAAAATGAATTTATCCAAAAAAGAGATAGTGAGAGGAATATTGAACTTAAAAAAGTTTAGGACCTACAAACTGATACAGAAATGCTTGGTTGGACCACAAGAAGATCTTCAACCAAAAATACTCAAGGATGAGGTACATCCACAATACACATATTCTCTCCGAAGGTTAGATAGAGTGCGTCAAGCACCTCTAAGATATAATTTATCATTGAGAATGACAATATGATCAACATCTTTCAAGATGATGATCCACTGACCTATTCGGAAGCTGTCATGAGTAGAGGCTCAGATAGGTGGCTGAAAGCCATGATATCTGAAATGGACTCTATATACATCAATCAAGTGTGGACCTTGATTGATGCATCTGCGGGAGTGACCCTAATAGGGTACAAGTGGATCTTCAAAATAAAGATCAGAGCAGATGGCCAAGTGAAAACCTACAAAGCTAGGTTGGTGGCAAAGGATTTCAGACCAAGACAAGAAATTGACTATAATAAAATCTTCTCATCAGTGGCTATGCTCAAGTCCATTCAGATTTTGCTTGCTATAGCTGCATATTACGACTATGAGATCTAATACATGGATGTCAAGACCGCTTTTCTCAATGATAATCTTGAGAAAGAGGTCTATATGACTCAGTCAGAGAAATTTATCTTTAGTGGGAGAGCAAATTAAGTATGCAAACTAAAAAATATATCTATAGATTGAATCAGGCTTCAATGAGTTGGAACATCCATTTTGATTTGACAGTCAAAGAGTTTGGCTTCATTAAAAATGAGGATGAACCATGTGTGTATAAGAAGATAAGTGGGAGTGCTATTGTCTTCTTGATTTTGTATGTTGATGACATGCTACTCATTAAAAATGATATCTCAATGTTGCAATCGGTCAAGACTTGGCTATCAAATAAGTTTTTCATGAAAGACTTGCATGAAGCATCCTATATACTTGGTATAAATATCTATAGAGATAGATCTAAGAGGATGCTAGACTTGTCCCAATCTCGATACATAGATCTAGTGTTGAAGAGGTTCAACATGAAGGTAAGTAAAAGAGGTTACTTGCTTGTAAGTCATGGCATACGTCTCTCTAAGAAAATATGTCCTAATACATCGGAGGAAAGATAGAGAATGAGTGAAATCCCTTATGCTTCGGCTATGGGTTCAATAATGTAAGCCATGCTATATACTAGGCCTGATGTAGCTTATGCTTTAGGTATAGCTAGCAGATTTCAGATTGATCCAGGGAGGATCATTAAAAGATGTGAAAATATTCTTAAGTATCTAAAAAGATTAAAAATATTTTCTTATATATGGAGGCAGATCAAAGTTGAAACTAGAGGGATATGCATATTTTAGTTTTCAATCTGACTCTAATGATAGCAAGTCAATATCAGGATATGTATTTACCCTAAATGGTGGGACAGTAAGTTAGAAAAGTTTCAAGCAGTAGGTAGTAGCTGACTCAACCACTGAGACAAAGTACATCGTTGCTAGTGAAGCTGCTAAGGAAGCTTTTGGATGAAAAGGTTCATAATAGAACTAGAAATCATTCTTGAGATTGAAGGACTGGTGCCACTCTATTGTGATAACACAGGCTGTTATTCAAGCCAAGGAACATAGGTCTCATCAAAGATCCAAGCACATCCTCAGATGCTTCCATCTCATTCGAAAAATTATAGAGTGATAAGATGTTGTCTTTGAATGAGTTTACACTAAGAATAATATAGCAGACCCATTCATTAAGCCTATACCACAGCGGCTATTTAATTGCCATCTTGATTGTATGGGATTGGAATACAAAGGCGATTGGCTTTAGTGCAAGTGGGAGATTGAAAGAAGAGTACCCTACAAGTCAATCGTATGAGTGATGTGATGAAATTTTTCTTTACAAACTTCCAACTCATGTAATGATATTTTATTATGATAATAACATGAGGCATTAATTCATCATTTTAGCTGCATCTTACTATATTTAAGATTATGATGAACTCCAAAGATTAGGATAATAATTTTAAGAGACATGAATAGGTCATGCCTATGATATCTAAAATTCTAAAATTTCAATCTTAAACATTCTTAATCGTGGAGTATTGAGTCGGAGATTAATGTTTCAGATAAACTGACACATCCTATGTATTCTCGATGGAGAGGATGGCTGATCTTACTAGTCATTTGTGTTGGGACACTAATACAAGGATGTGGGTGCTCATTTAGGAATGAGTTCATTGAATTGACTCATCGACAGAGAAATCTTATGGAGCCTTACATGCATGTCAAAAATGATTCTCTAAGTGAGAGTTGTTCAAGTGATCTTTAGACCTGAGATCATCATGGAGTCTTGTGCACATGAACCTATATTTTGGTTCATATTCAGGTATGACATTAAGATATATACAGGATGTTCTACATATGGTGGAATGTGTATGAAGGTTATGAGTTGATCAACAAGAAATTGATCACTCCTAGTAAGAAGAGATGGCATCCTATATATTCTCATCTCTAGATGACTCAAAAAAATCTTTTGGCCAAAAGCAGGATAAAGACTAAAAAGAGTTTCTAATGCTTCATTATTAGAGTCATCATTGATTGATAGAGAATTGATATGAATATGTGGTTGAATTTGATATAATTTCATACTTATGAACATATTCGAGATGCAGGGATGATCGAAGGATTGAATTACATGGTAACTTACGCTAAAGGGTATATTTGATATTTTATCAAATTTCATATCTTATGGATAGTTATGATATGTTGCTAAATATCAATCTTGACTTATAGATTTGATCGAATTAAAGAGTTTAATTCGATCGCCAATTAGAAAGGGTTCTAATGCTGAACTCAAGTTAGCTTATTTTGGATCTTAATCGATTAAAAGGAGTCTAATCAAATTAGGTCAACTTGTACCCTGACCTACTGTTGGTTAGATGTGAAACCTAATGAGTCACACGTATAAAAAAATTGATCAAGGACCCTTTTGATAAGGTTGATTGGAGTTTTGAATCCAATAAGAGTTGTCGGTAAGTATGCTAACACGTGTGGTTAACCCTAGCTCCTTGGAAGATCAAATTTGATCTCAATCCTTGCAAATTAGCTAACATAATTTGATGAGTATTTGAGTTAGGTTGAGCCACCTAGAGGCAGCCCAAAGAGGGGCACCTCTAGTCTTGTTAATGCCAAAAACTAAGAGTCCATTTAGTTAAGGACTCTTGGCACAAGTTGAGAAGGGTGCACGCCCACTTCTTTTGGTGTGCAGAAGGACCAAGAGTCCTGCTTTGGGTCTCTAACCAATATGACAATGAGATCAGATGCTATCCTCTCTAGCACACCTTTTAAGGTATAAAAAAGCCTTTAAAGTGGCATGACAACTTGTCTGGAAGAGACATGCGCACGTAATGGTTTTGACCGTGCAAAGCGACACGAAGACTCCTTCTATTTTAAGGAGTTATAGGCAACAGAATTATCTGATTTCTTCCTTGTTGGATCATATTCAAATGCTGATTCCATGTGATAAACTTGGAAAATTATCAGATAATTGGAGAAATGCCTGTGATGCCCTTTACTGGGAATGCGTGTGCGTGATAGAGAAAGGACTCATGCGACTCTTCGTGTTGGAAAGTCCTTCTACCACTTGAATTCAGATTCAAATATGGTGTCTCTTGTAGATATCCTTTTCATTTGAATTCAGATTCAAATGAGGATATATGTGGTAAGTTTCATGCTAATCTGGAAGGGAATGGATGCCGATGTAACCCTTCACTGGGCACACATGCACAGGAGAGTGAATGGTCGTATATGAAATCAGATAAGTCCTTCTGCTTGAAGGGTCTCTGGTTATCTGATATGGTGATTCAATTGGGATGTGACCTCTCTATTGGCACCCCTCTGGATCTATAAATAAGTGGCAATAGATGGATTGATTCATTCAATTCCAACAACATCCTATCCACTCCCTCTCTCCCTCTCTAACAACTTTAGGATTTAGGACAAGGCTTGTTCTTTTAAGACAAGACCATTCCTAATAGCTTTAATGATTTAAGAGGTCTAGAAGAAGTTGGCAGGTCCAGAAGAAGGTGGTCAAGTCTAATAGGAGGTTTTGAGGGGTCCAGACTCAGGTCTGGAGGAGGATTTGATCGATTGGTAGCTAGTCGAGTTGTAGGGGCTAGAACTCTTAAAGTAAGGTGAAGGAGGAGTGCTGTTCTTAGTTCAATTTCTGTGTGGATCACCATTAGAGGGTGAACACTTGGGTGCCTAATAGAAATTGAAACAAATGTTATAAGTATTCCTCTTGTCCATGTTTATTTTAATTATGCTTTGATTGCTATAGTCAAGGGATTCTAGGTTCTAGGGTTTCGGTGCACCTAGGGGTTTGCTTGAAAATTTTAAACACCTAGACCTTTCGTCGCACCATCGAAACCCAACACTTTGTATGACTTATTTTTCTTGTCTCACTAATATGACCAAGACGGTAATGCTAGAAATATGTGATATTTATATCTTCTCTCTTTTTTTTCATATTTCTTTCAATATGAAAAAAATTTTATTGAGTGCAAGAATTTGAAGATTGTTATCAATATAACCATTACCATAGTATTCATTAAAAAAGAAAATACAACAACCATTGCCCATTAACTTTATTTCATAATCTTATTTTAATAATAAATGTTGGGTATAAAATACCCCCAGCCGAAGTTCGTGACAGGATTGGCCTCCCCGGGATCCTTCCGGCTTCTGACCTTGGGCGACATC
>KE507860.1:10712-25420 GCA_000441515.1 Elaeis oleifera
TATATATATATATATGTATGTATGTATAGATATATATATATGTATGTATTTATATATATATGCATACATATATATACATACATACACATACATACATACATAGATGTATGTATGTATGTATGTATTTGTATGTATGTATGTATGTTTATATTTGTGTGATTGTATGTGTGTGTGTGTGTATATATATATATGCATTTATGTATTTATGTTGTATGCATGCATGCATGCATATATATATATATATATATATAATATATGTGTGTGTTTAATAATATTATTGTTAAGGGGATATTTCCTCTTTTGGCCGACGACAAGAGCCTGTGGCTAGATATGGGCTATTAGACGTGGTGATGTAATCTAATCTTAGCTTCGGTCTATGATGATCTTTGGCTCGGGCCATCATCTTGAGCGAAATTCTTAGGATCGGCCATTTATGACTTCGGCATCAAAATTATTCCTATTCCAATGATGACTGGCCTCTAACATAGATGACAGATGGTGGAATATCTGAGCATGCTAATTTGAACTTCGGCCGTGAACATACATCAGCCCCCATTAGACTTCACCTCATTGGGTAAGATTTTACTTAGCCATTTCTTTCTTCAGCATCCGCTTCCATCAAATTGGTCCGAACTCTCAATTAAAGGGATAGAGTCAATCCTACCTATGCCCTATTCAAAATTCAAAAGCACCCATGACTTTCAATTGATTTCGAAATGGAAAAGATTGGTGAAATAACTACCCCTCAATCTCGATCGGAAGTTTCACTACGTCGCGCCTGAGTCACCCTATGATCTCTCTAGAAGGTTGCACAGCTTTGACCTACAAAAAAACCTATAGGAGACCTCCAAAGGTAGGCAACCATAATCTTCTATACTCCTCTTCTGTTTCTCTGTGATCTAATTTGAGCATCGGAGGGTCCCCATCGGAGCCAACTCCGATCAGGACTTGCATATAGGTATTTCATTCGGGAGGATGCGCCACCACTCTAACTTCTTTCGAACGAGATCCAGATTTTAGCAGCAATAGATTGGCGCTAGAGGAAGGGCTTTGATTCAACTTTGAGAAGGAGCACCAAATCACGATTATGGCACCACAAAGAGCATCCATTCGAAGATTAAATACCACTGCCTCCTCCCAGCCAGTGGAGAATGTGGTGGTCCAGCAAGTTCCGACACAGCCGCAACCGGAAGTCTAGCAACCACCTCCCCACAGATGGCAACTGTTAGCATGGAATAATTTAATTACTGTTCCAGTAAGTTCAAATCTTGACTATTGCCGTTCAGATGATGCAGTAATTCGATGCTGTACCATCGGTGGTGACACCTGTAGTGGCAGCTACAGTCGCACCCCACCGGCTAATGCAGTACCAGTGATGAACCCACCTTCAGCAATTTATCCACAGTAGCCTGTAGTAGCACCGTAGGTGTGACCTCCACTCCCCACCTCAAAGCCCTGAGCGGAGGAGACAAAGTCATTACAGCCGACCCCAGAGTCCTAAACCTAGAAGACGATGATCGCCAAGTCCCCATTCTAGGCAGGACTCAATGCCTAGTCAGCGATCCCCCGATAATTTTTTGAAAATCATACGCTGCAAACATCGATCGTAAATTTTGAAAGATGAATGAGCGGATCGAGGCAATCCATCACCAAGCACTCGTGCATGATGACGGGTATAATACTATCTCGTCGTTCAGTGATCGAATAATGCAAAAGCCACTCCCCCTGAGTTTCAAAATGCCACAGCTTGAGAGTTACCATGGGATCACTAATCCTGTGGACCATTTGGAGAGCTTCAAATCCCTGATGCTTATCCATGAGGCAATCGATGCCACTCTCTATCGTACCTTTCCATCTACCTTGAAAGGTATAGCCAGGTATTGGTACACCAGTCTGAAGCCCTGGACAGTCCATTCTTTGATCAGATGAGCCGGCTATTTGTTGGCCATTTTGTGATTAGTCAGAGACAACAGAAGGGATCAGACTCCATGATGAACGTGAAGCAGAGAGAAGGGGAGTCCATCAAATCTTATCTCGGCCGTTTTAGGCCATGCTAAAAATACGCAACATAGATCAATCGGTTGCGATGGCCACCTGAAAGGTGGATTATTAAGAACAGACTTCGCTATTCTCTGGAGAAGAACTATCCTCGAGACTTTGCCAACATGCTGGCCCAAGTGAAAAAATATGCTAGGGCATATAAAGCATTGAAGGCAAGCCCCAGATGATTCCTACCGAGGATAGGTGGAAGAAAGGTTGGAGTTTCCACCAAAGAGTCAGCAGCACCCTCGCTCCCTTTCTTGACGTCGAAGATCCCAAACTCCCCCGTGAAACTCTCGACAGAGGGACAACCCTCAAAGGGATCGACGTATGCCTCCACCTGGGAGATTCACCAATTATACCCCTCTAAACACCGCCCGAACCCAGGTGCTTATGGAGATCAGGGATCGAAACCCAAGAGTGACGAAGTTGCGGTCCAACTCCAGTTGGTAGAATTTCAATAAATATTGTCTTTATCATCGCAACCACGATCAGACACCAAAGACTGCATCCAGCTTCGAGATGAAATAGAAGAACATATCTGACATGGTCGCTTGGATCGATTCATCCGACGTCGGCAGGATCAGCAGGAGGGCAATGAAGATTACCAGCCCCGCCAGAACCACAGTAGAGGGAGCCTTCTGGGGATTGGCCTCCTATAGGAGTGATCGATGCAATAATCGAAGGACCCTATGAAAGGATGGAGGAAGCGGTTGAACCATCTAAGAGGTCGAAGACCGAAGAATCCCTTGCTTTTATCAAGGAGGATGTCCAAAAGACTCAGTTCCCTTATAATGATGTGATGGTTGTAACTCTTAATATTGTAAATTATGATATACGTCGCATCTTAATTGATAATAGAAGTTCAGTCGATGTTTTATTTATGATGCTTTCTTTAAATGGATGTATCACCGGAATGAATGGGATGGATGGACATCTCTCTTATGAGATTTACTAGGGATGTTGTACTGGTTGAGGGAGTAATAACTCTTCTTATAGTAGCGGGTGATCCCCTCGATGATCTAAAATTCAAGTAGATTTCTGGTGGTTTGAGTGCCTTTGGCCTACAATATCATCTTCGGACGTCCAAGACTCAATGCCCTTCAAGCTGTTGTATCCACCTACCATTTAAAGATGAAGTTCCCAATGAACTTCGGAGTTGACGAAGTGCATGGAGATTAGGCCTTGGCGTGACAGTGTTACAATATTGTACTTCCTGGATCGGGGCCATCCGAAGCCTACCCAGTTGATGGGCTCAACATATGGGATGAGTTGTTTGAAAAGAGAAAAGTCGGTGGAGGACTTGGAAACGATCCCACTCAGAGATAGCAACAAGGAGCATACCATCCAAATTGGTTTGAACCTTGACCATATAACAAGGAAAAAATTCATTTCCTTTTTACAAGCTCATGCTAATGTATTCGCCTAGGCACCGACCGATATGCTTGGCATCGATCTGGAGGTGATGATGCATCGGCTAGGTGTCAATTCGAATTACAAGCCCATTAAGTAGAAGAAAAGAAGCTTTATCTCTGAGTGGCAAAAAGTAATAGTTGAAGAAGTGGATAAGCTGCTAGACGTAGGCTTCATCCGGAAAGCTAACTATCCCAACTGGATCACGAATATGGTCCTCGTGAAGAAAACGAATGGTAAGTGGAGGGTCTGCATCGACTTTACAGATCTTAATAAAGCATGCCCAAAAGATAGTTATCCCTTGCCCTTAATTGGCTAGCTGGTGGATGCAATTTCAGACCATGAGCTCCTCACTTTCATGAATGCCCTTTTGAAAATAACCAAATCCAAATGGCTCTTGAAGATGAGGAGAAAATGACTTTTATTACTGATCGAGGTCTCTTTTGTTACAGGGTGATAATTTTGGTTGAAAAGATGTAGGTACGACTTATCAATACCTAGTAAACAAAATCTTTAAAAATCAAATTCGTCGAAATATGGAGGTTTATATGGATGACATGCTTATCAAAAGCAAGACCTCTCTAACTTACATTGAGGACCTCGAGGAGACCTTCACAACACTAAAAAAGTACAGGATGAAGTTAAATCCTACGAAGTGCACCTTTAAAGTGACATCGGGCAAGTTCTTGGGCTTCATAGAATCCGATTGAGGGATAGAAGTAAATTCTGAGAAGATCCATGCCATATTAGAAATGAATCCCCAAGAAATATAAAGGAAATTCAGTGCCTCACCAATCGAGTGGCAGCCTTGAATAGATTCGTCTCGAGATCAGTTGAAGGCTGTCTCCTATTCTTTCAAACCTTAAAGCAGCTGAAGAATTTTCAATGGACTGAAGAGTGTCAGCACGTCTTTGAAGAACTAAAGTAATATCTGAGTTCTGCACCGCTTCTTAGTAAGCCAAACATCGATGAGGAGCTCTATCTGTACTTGGCAGTGTCTCCAGTGGCTATAAGCGTTGTGCTAGTCTATGAGCAGAATAATGTTCAGAAATCAATCTACTACATCAGTCAAGTCTTGCATAGTACGAAGATCAGCTTCTCCAAGACAAGCACTCCCTCACCTTCTTACGGTAAATATCCAAACCAGTGTTGAAGACATCTTGATTGAACATGCACTTCTCATCCGAATATTTAGTGGATGTGCGAAAGGCTTCTACAGCTGTACTTCCCACTTCAGTAATTTGTTTCTAGGCCTTTCTTTCAACATCGATGGCCTTGGCTTGCGCTTCCAACCTCTCCTTTTTTCTGAAGCCAATGTGACTTCAGTTTCTTTCAACTTATTCTTCAGTTGGACAACCTCAGCTTCTATCACTTCTGCCCTCGATTTGGTCTGGGTCTCTGCAGCTTCGATCGATTTATATTTCTTATCTGCTTCAGCCAATTTTCTCTCAGTATTATTCATTTTAGTAATAATGGTCGCTGCATAATGCCCCGCCTACAATCATAAGATAGGGAGTGAGTAAAAAAAAATAGAAGCAAATTCACCTTCACAAAAGTGGAGACCATCTGCCTCTGCTACTTCACACTATTTTCTTCTCCATCTCCTCTAGACCAGCATTGAGGAGCATACCCTTAAAAGTATGGTTGGAATTTTTAACTATCGAAAAACCCCTTGGTGATGGACAAACTTAGATCTTGTTCCTGATCCATCAATTTTCCCACAGAATCCAACTCCACCAATACTATGCCAACTTGGGGGCAAGGAGCACAGTAGGTTTTGAAAGCTGGCTTTGGGAGGAGAAGAGCCGAAGTAGCTCCCTTCTAAGTTGAAGTCAAAGAAACCCTCTCCTTTTCACCTTTGTCTGAAGCTTTGTGTTTCTTCTGAATGCCAGCAGACGAAGAAGGTGCCGCCCTTTTTGATGATCCCCTCAACAACTTCTTCGCATCTTAGGGCTTCATTACTATTGTGAAAAGGTTCAACATCAATGAAAAGGAACAAAAGAAGCATCAAGAAGAGGAATGGAGATCTCCTCACCTCTGGGATCGATCGGACTAATTCCAGCATTAAAGAAAGACTGCTCCGATAGCAACTCCTGCAGTAGGAGAATCATATATTTTCTCAAGGTTACGGAGTGCTCCAGATCTTCATCTTCGAGCTTTGAGATCCGAAAGTCAAAAGTCCTCGATCGATCTCAGTGTAGACACCCCCAATCCTCTATAGAAGGATCGAAAATAAAAATAACTGAACCTTTCAATTATGTACCGAAGATGGAGCCCTCTTTATCAATGTGGAGACTCCTCTCGGTGGGGAGACATACCACCAATCTCTAGTATGTCTTTTCATGGTGTAAAAGGATCGAAAAAAGAATAGAGAGGGCTGGACCCTAGTTTTGGAGCAGAGAACTAAAAAACTGATGATAAAACGAAAAAAGTTTGGAATGATAGAACATAAAGGAAGATTAAAAAAGTGAAAAATCTCGACAATAAAAGAATGAATAGGGAGCTTAAGTCTAGCTTTAAAGGCTTCTCATATATACTTATCCTATCAGGAGAAGGATTGCTTACTCAATCATTAGGACTAGGAGACTCTAATTCAAAAATAATCGGGATCCTATATCGAGCACGAATGCGATTCAAATCTTTTACTCCCAACTTAGACTCAATCTGATCTGGGGCAAAGAATGTGGCACCTTGTTCCTCACCTCTATTAACAGAAATATCCCTGAAAGAAGAAGGAAGCAACTCAAAAGAGTGATTTTCGCTATAGCTCCTAAAATCTATCATTGGAGATGTAAGAAACAACCAAACTAGAAAGATAAAAAAGAGGCAGAAAAGAAAGAAGGAAAACCAACCTACTGTGACACAATAAGGGTGAAGAAGATGGTGATTCTTCGAGAGATAAAGATGATTGCTTGAAAGAAATCGCCGACGAACCGAAAACCCTCAAGATGGGAAGAAAATCGAAAGAGAAGAAGGAAGGTCTGAGAACATATGGAAAAAGTCAGAGATCGCCTCCTTTTAAACATAAAAATTGAAATCATCCAGATATCGAATCCTATCCAATATCTGATAATCGACACATCGCACCATCCATGGATGGCAGAGAGGTGTCAGTCGGCCAATTAATGATTATGCAGGAAATGAGATGTGTCATTCACTTGATTCTGTCGATTGTCCTTCGATCATGATTGCAGTTCGAAATGGCTCTTTAGTTCACTCAAGAAGCATGTGCACCTCTCTTATAGAAAGGACAATACATCTTTGGCCAATCGAAATTCTAATACTCCCTTCACTCAAATTGAACATGAGAGTAGGGGGTATGTGTTAGGGTGATATTTTCTTCTTGGGCCAAAGATAGGAGCCCATGGCTAGATATGGACTGTTAGGTGAGGTGATATAATCCAATTTTAGCTTCGGCCTATGATGATCTTGGAGCCTGGACTACCATCTTGAGCAAAATTCTTAGAATCGACTATTTATGACTTTGGCATTAAATTTACTCATGTTCCCACGGTGACTAACCTCTAACACAGTTGGTAGATGGTGGAATACCTAAGCATGCCGAGTTTTGACTTTGACCATAAACATACGTCAATCCCCATCAGACTTCATCTCATCGGGTAAGATTCAACTTAGCTGTTTCTTCTCCTCAGCATCCGCTTCCATCAAATTAGACCGAACTATTAATTAAAGGGATAAGAGCCGATCCCACCTACGCCCTATTTCAAAAATGAAAAGCACCCACAACTTTTAGTTGATTTCAAAATGAAAAAGGTAGGTACAATAACTATCTCCTCAATCTCGATCGAAAGTTTCGCCACATCGCATCAGAGTTGCCCCATGATCTCTCTAGACGGTTGCATATCTTTAACCTATAAAGAATCTACAAGGGATCTCCCAAGATAGGTAACCATAATCTTCTACACTCCTATTTATTTTCTGTGATCTGATTTGAGCGTCGGAGGATCTCCATCAGAGCTAACTCCGATCAGAACTTGCATGCAGATATTCTAGCCGGAAGAACGCGCCACCACTCCAGCTTCTTTCGAACATGATCTAGATTTCAGTAGCAATAGATTGGTGCTAGAAGAAGGGTCCTAATCCAACTTTAAGAAGGAGCACCAAATAAGGATTATGGCACCATGAAGAGCATCCACTCAGAGATCCGATGCCACTGCCACCTCTCAGCCAGTGGAGAATGCGGCGGTCCAACAAGTTCTGACGCAATCACGGTCGGAAGTCTCGCAACCACCTTTCCTATAGATAGCGATTGTCAGTATGGAACAGTTTCAATTATTGTTTCAACAAATTCAAACCCTGACTACTGTCGTTCAGACAATGCAACAATTCTATGCTGTACCGCTGACGATGACACCTATAGTGGTGGCTAGGTCTCACCCCCACTGGCCAACGTAGTATCAGTGGTGAACCCACCTTTAGCAATTCCTCCATAACAGCCTGCAGTAGCACCGCAGGCGCGACCTCCACTCCCCTCTGAAAGCTTTGAATGGGGGAGACAGACTCATTATAGCCGACCCTGAAGTTTCGAACCTAGAAGATGACAATCGCCAAGTCCCCATTCTAGGTAGGACTCAATGCCTAGTTGATGAGCCCCCCATAATATTCTGAAAATCATAATACCACAGACATCGACCGTAAATTTTGAGAGATGAATGAGCAGATCGAGGCGATCCATCATCAAGCATCGGCATGTGATGATGGGTATCATACTAACCTGCCATTTAGTGATCGGATAATGCAAGAGTCACACCCTCTGAGCTTCAAGATGCCACAACTCGAGAGTTACCATGGGATCACTGATCCTGTGGAACATTTGGAGAGCTTCAAATCCCTGATGTTTATCCATGGGGCAACCGATGCCACTCTCTATCGTACCTTTCCATCTACTTTGAAGGATATAGCCAGGCATTGGTACACCAGTCTAAAGCCCCAGACGGTCCATTCTTTGATCAAACGAACCTGCTATTCATTGGCCATCTTGTGAGTACTCGAAGGCAGCAAAGGGATCGGACTCCCTGATGAACATGAAGCAGAGAGAAGGAGAGTTCATCAGATCTTATCTCGATCATTTTAATACGGTCATGCTGGAAGTATGCAACCTAGATCAATCGGTTGTGATGGCTGTCCTGAAAGATGGATTATTGAAGAATGGTCTTCGCTATTCTCTGAAGAAGATCTATCCTCAAGACTTCGCTAACATGCTGGCTCGAATGAAAAATATGCTAGAGTAGATGAAGTATTTGAAAGCGAGCCCTGATGATTTCTATCGAGGACAGGAGGGAAGAAAGGTCGAAGTCTCCACCAAAGAGCCAGCAGCACCCTCTCTCCCCTCCTAGACATCGAAAATCCCGAACTGCCCTGCAAAACTCTTGACAGAGGGACAACTCTCAAAGGGATTAGCATATGCGACCACGATCATGACATCGAAGATTGCATCCAGCTTTAGGATGAAATAGAAGAACTTATCTGATGCAGTCGTTTGGATCAGTTCATCCGACATCGATAGGATCAATAGAAGGAGCAATGAAGATTATTAGCCCCACCAAAACCACAACAGAGGGAGTCTTCTGAGGATCGGCCTCCTGCAGAAGTGATCAATGCAATAATCGGAGGATCTCACGAAAGGATGGAGGAAGCGGCCAAACTATCTAAGAGGTCCAAGATCGAAGAATCCCTTGCTTTTATCAAGGAGGATGGCCAAGGGATTCAGTTCTCTCATAATGACATGATGGTTGTAACTCTTAATATTATAAATTATGATGTATGATACATCTTAATTGCTAATGAAAGCTCAATCGATGTTTATTTTACGATGCTTTCTCTCAAATGGACATACCACCAGAATGAATGGGACTGATGGACACCCCTCTTGTGTGATTTACTGGAGATATTGTACCGATTGAGGGGTTAATAACTCTTTCTGTAGTAGCTAGGCAATCCCCTCGATGATCTAAAATCCAGGTAGATTTTTTGATAGTTCGAGCACTGTCGGCCTACAATGCCATCCTCGGACATCTGGAACTCAATGCCCTTCAGACTATTGTATCCACCTACCATTTGAAAGTAAAGTTCCTAACAAACTCTGGAGTTGGCGAAGTGCATGGAGATCAGGCCATAGAAAAAAGTGGATAAGCTGCTAGATGCAGGCTTCATCCGAAAAGCTAACTACCCTAGTTGAATCATGAATGTGGTCCTTGTGAAGAAGATGAATGGCAAGTAGAGGGTTTGCATCGACTTTATAGATCTTAATAAACCATGCCCAAAAGATAGTTATCCCTTGTCCTTAATTGACTAGCTGGTGGATGCAACTTTAAGCCATGAGCTCCTCACTTTCATGGATGTCTTTTTCGAATATAACCAAATCCGATTGGCTCCCGAAGATGAGGAAAAAATGACTTTTATTACTGATCGAGATCTCTTTTATTATAAAATGATATCTTCTGGTTTAAAAAATATAAGTGTGACTTACAAGCACCTAGTAATCAAGATTTTTAAAGATCAAATTGGCCGAAACATGGAGGTTTATGCAGACAATATGCTTGTCCAAAGCAAGACTTCTTTGACTCACATTGAGGATCTCGAGGAGACCTTCGCAATACTAAGAACGTACAGGATGAAGTTAAATTCTATGAAGTGCACTTTTGAAGTGACATCGGGCAAGTTCTTGAGCTTCATGATGTCCGATCGAGGGATAGAAGCAAACCCTGAGAAGATTCGGACCATATTAGAAATGAGTTTCCCAAGATACAAAAGGAAGTTCAGCACCTCACTGGCCGAGTGACAGTCCTGAATAGATTCGTCTCGAGATCAGCTGAATGCTGTCTCCCATTCTTTCAAACCTTGAAGCAGTCGAAGAATTTTCAATGGACCAAAGAGTGTCAGCACTCCTTTGAAGAACTAAAGCAATATCTGAGTTCTGCACCGCTCCTTAGTAAGCCAAACATCGGCGAGGAGCTTTATTTGTACTTGACGGTGTCTCCAGTGATAATAAGCACCGTGCTGGTCTATGAACAGAATAATGTTCAGAAGCGAATCTACTATATTAGTCGAGTCTTACATGATGTGAAGACCAGATATACAAAGTTGGAGAAGCTGATCTTTGCACTCATTATCACAGTCAGAAGACATCGACCGTATTTTCATGCACATCCAATCACAGTATGGATAGACCAGCCACTCAAAGCTGTTCTGCATCATCCTGACACTTCTGGGTGACTGGCAAAGTGGGCCATTGAGCTTGCTGAATTTGAAATTCAATTCTGACCTCGACCTTCCATCAATGCACAGATCCTGGTAGACTTCATTATAGAAAGCACCATCCCAGATGACTCGAAGATGCCCGAACCCATTCAGGAAGATGTAGTAAAAGATCTGGAGTCATCAGAATTGGGAAATTCCTGTGTGATATATGTAGATGGTTTGCAACTGCCGCTGGATCACGAGCTAGGTTACTACTACTTGGACCTGAAGGATTCACTATAGAGTATGCTCTGAGATTTAGCTTTCCTGCTACAAACAATGAAGCAGAGTATGAGTCACTTCTGACAGGACTAAGGATCGCCAAGAAACTTGAAGTGTCAAAATTAAAAATTTGCATAGATTCCCAGCTGGTAGCAGGACAAGTAAGAGGAGATTTCGAAGCCCGATAAGAAATATGAAAGGATACCTACAGAAGGTGAAGGATTTGACATCAAAGCTCCTGACTTCGACATTCAACAAGTACCTCGAGCTAAAAATTCAAAGGTCGATCTATTTTCAAAGTTGGCAACCCTTGCATTAGGTGATCTTCCATGATAATCATTCTTCGAGGTTCTAGAAAGGTCAAGCATAGAAGATCCGGCCTAAGTTCTACAAGTCGATGACGAACCCTGTTAGATGGATCCTTTTATTTGCTTTCTAAGAGATGGAGTGCTGCCTGCAGATTCAAAGGAAGCCAAGAGGATTAAATTTCAAGTCTCATATTATATCTTCTATAATAGAAGACTCTACAAGCGATCCTTCTCTCTGTTACTTTTAAGGTGTCTTCATCCTTCCGAAGCTGAATATGTTCTTAAGAAAGTATATAAAGAAATGTGCAGCAATCACCTGGCTGGCAAGATTTAGCATACAAACTACTTCGACAAAGGTATTATTGGCTCAAGATGCAAAATGAAGCAGCTGACTTTGTCAAACGGTACGATCGATGCCAGCGAAATATCAATGTTCAGCACCTGCCCTCCGTGTCGCTCACTCTAATTGCCTCCCCTTGGCCATTTGCTCAATGGAGAATGGACATCTTAGGTCCTTTTCCACCAGCATCAGGCCAAGAAAGTTCTTGCTAGTGGCCATTGACTATTTTACTAAGTGGGTGGAAGTTGAGCCCCTTGTCAAGATTATCAAAGCTAAAATAACAGACTTTGTTTAGAAGATTATTATTTGCAGATTCAGTCTCCCTCGGATGATTGTTATAGACAACAATTATTAATTCATAGGTTTGAGGTTTGTTGAGTTCTATCAAGACCGCAGCATCTCCCAACACTTTACTGTGGTGGGTCATCCCCAAGCCAACAGAGAAGCTGAAGTTACCAACAGAACTATTTTGCAAGGGCTGAAAGCTAGGATCGATCGAGCCAAGGGAGCCTGGGTTGATGAGTTGTATAATATCCTATGGGCCTATCGAACCACCTAAAGAACTCTTATGAGGAAGACTCCCTTCAGCCTCTCCTTTGGAATCGAACCGGTCATCTCTGTAGAGATTGGACTCCTCTCACATCGGGTTGAAATTACAATGATCAAAATAATACAGAATGATTTTATACAGATTTGGATCTACTCGAGAAAATCCACGAGAAAGCAAGGGTGAGAATGGTAGCCTATCGATAGAAGGTGGCATAATACTATAATTTTCATATCCGAGGTAAAGAGTTTAAAGTTGGAGATCTAGTCCTACGGTGAGCTGAAGTCTTTCAGCCTCCAGAGCGTGGGAAACCAAGTCTCAACTGGGAAGGCCCCTACCAGGTGGATGAAGTAATCCAGTCAGAAACTTATCGCCTCAAGCAATTGGACAGGATACTTCTGTCTCGGCCATGAAATTCTAATAACTTATGGATATATTACCGATGATGTTATTATTCACCTATTAATATTATATTCTTCTTTAAAAATATTGTTATCTTCCTTATCCTCTGATATTATTTTGATGAAATAAATTTCCTTTGAGGACTAATCGACTAACATACTGCAAAGGCAATTAACAAGAATGCCAAGAAGAAATGACAAGCACAAAAAGGTATGCATAAAGGTTACTTTTCATTACTGCAAATATTTACAAATAGAAGGAAACAAATGAAAACAAAAGCAAAACACCACAAAAAAGGGGACTCCTCGGGGACCATGATTCCTTAGCCACATCAAAGCCAAAATCTAGGACAAGATCTAATCTTCATCTGAAGAAAACGTCCCAACCTCCTCATCGCTATTCCCGGGGCGAAGGCGGTGCAGGTCTAGTTGCGGCATCAGGTACTTGTTGCGGATCTTGCAGTCCTCAAAGTTCTGCATGAATTCGATCGTGGAAGCATCGAGAAGCTCCTCCTTGAAAGTCTATGAGGCCTTAAACTCAGCTATGTAGTGGAGACAGACTTTTATGAAGGCCTCCTCAGCAGTCCCCAAGCAGAGCATCACGCTAGTGGAGGAGCCCTTATCAAAAGTCCTCGAAGGAGGTGCGTTGAGCACCATTTTTGCCTTCTTGGTGGAGCCCTTCCCTTGAAGGAACTCCGCCTTCTTCTTTGCAGCCTCCTTGACCTGACAGGGAGCGGGCTTCTTGGTTGCAAAGAAACGAGAAGGAGAAATGAGAAGAAGGAAAGAGTTTGTGGGTGCACCAGTGACAAGGAGTAATTTATAGAAAATCCAAATAAAAGTGCGCCCACACGAGAACCAATCCCGATCTCCCACGTATTGTGTTTCGAAATTTCAACCGATGCCGTCATTTACTATGCCTTCCTCTTATCAAAGTAAAGTCAATGAAGCACTTCGAAAGCTATCCTGATTTGCCACATGGTGATCGAAAACTAACCTAGGGAAGACCATCAGCCAATTTCTTTGAAAAATTCCATCGGCCATTATGGCAGTAGGAGTCTCAAGATATGTCATGAATGGATGTTTCAATTTTAGGAAGACATTTGATTAGTCGCGGTGATTCATCTCCCAACGAATAGTAGAAACCTCTGTTACTAAAAAGCGGGGGTTAACCCTTATGGACCTCCAAAGGCTGAACCCACTCTTTAATGGGTCAATGCCCATGAAAACCTTAGTAATCAGGAGAAATCAAGGTTAACTTATAAGGATCCTCGAAAGCCGAACCCACTCTTCAGTGGGTCAATACTCACAAAAGTCTTACCAGTTCGGAAAGTGAGAGCTAACCTACAAGGACCTCCAAAGGCCCTGTTATTTTTAGCAAAGCTAACGCCCATGAAGACCTCGATTAGTCAGGAAGCAAAGGTCAACTTACAAAGACCTTCAGAGGGCTAACCCAAGAGAACCTAAAGCCATCAACTTCGGTAAAACACTAAGCCAAACTTAAAGACGTGGCTACTCTACGGATGTCACGATGAGCCACCCAAATGTGGAAACAATTTATCCAAACTATAAGTCCCATTCTTGAGACAGCAAACTTGCACAACATCAAAGCAACGCCGAAGCTTTGAATTTTATTCTTATCAGTAAATTTCATACAACAGTTACAGGATAGATGACTACAAAAGACAAAAGGAGAAAACATATGGGTTGAAAGATCAATCCTTGGCTGGCGGAGCTTCAGCGTTCGATGTTCCACCAAAGTCCAAAGCTAGAAGGTGGGAGTCAACTTCAGGAAAAAGCCTCCTAACTAGGCTTTGACATTCTTCAAAGCTGAGATCCGTAGCCTGAGCTGATACATCACCAATTACGATAATCGTATCGCACAATGTCGAAGCAAGTCAGTCCTCCAATAATTTGACGGTTGCTTTAGCATGTTCAACTGATACGATCGTGATGCTGTCGTTAGGACACCATGATTATCAATCAAATTTCAACTTCAATAAAATTAAAATATGTAGAAAGTAGTGAGTCAGATCGAATCCACAGAGAAGGCAGAATTTTAATTAAAATTTTAATTTATAAAAAAAATAAAATTTTGAAGAAAGTAATTTAAGTTGAAAAATAAAAATTTAAAAGTACAAAAAATAAATCGGGTACTAAGATCTACTAACTAGATCCTA
>KE507860.1:36443-54998 GCA_000441515.1 Elaeis oleifera
TATCTTTAATAAATGTAAAATATATCACTTATCATCAACCATAGCCATCCTCTCTGTAAGCTGAATTCGGAGTTCGATTAATGTGGATTTGTCTTTATGAAGGGCCTCGAGAGGTCAGCAATTGTTCTCCTGGCCCTGACAATTTCACTCTGAATATCATTAACTGTTAACCTCTTTGCATCCAATGAGTAATAAAGATTTCTTATCTCGCTCCTAGCCAATAAAGTTTTCTTTGAGCTTATCAGTTCTTGCTTGGCTTCATCACCGATCTTACATAAAGTAAGATGATATTTCAACCTCATAATCTCATTTTGAACTTCTTACAGCTACTCGTTGAGGAGGACTTTCTCCGCACCATCTTCCAACTAGCATTCTTGACAAACTTCACAATCTCATTATGCTCGATGGTCAACCTACATTTTTCGAAGAAGTATTTTTGTTCGTCTCCTCTAGATGCTTTTGCAGACTCCTTTCTCCATCACCACCTCTTCGCTACTCATCTCTAGCTTCCAAAGCTTCATCTTAGCTTCGGCGGCATCCTGCTGAGCCTGATATAATCTCTTTCGAGAGTTTCAATTTGAATTCTCAGAGGTAAGACTGTCGAAAGATGCTTAACCCCATATTAGGTGAACATACGATCGCAACAAACATATCAGATCAACTGAGAAGAGCATCATATATAAGTCTAAAAATATGAGCAAAGGTCCTATTTTCATTAATTCCAAAAGTTTATTCTTATATTGACCAATAAAAGGAGAAAAAAAATATAAGTTTAGTTGTGCCCGACCTCAGTATGAGGATCGGCTTATGATGAACTAGATGTAACCACGGTTGGTTGCTCCAACGCTTGCGAGGGTGGCATGATATTGGCGGAAATGAGTGTAGGGACAATCTTTGGATGTGCGGCAACATCGGAGGGTCCTCCAATCGCCTCGACAATTGAAGTCTGTTTGGCGATATCTTCTTCCTCCTCTTCAAGGTGGTTTAAGAAGCTCCAATCCATGTCTGAAAAGTACTTCCTCACCTTCTTACAGTAAATATCCAAACCAGTGTTGAAGGCATCTTGACTAAAGGCGCATTTCTCATTCGAATATTCAGTGGATGCATGGAAGGCTTCTACAACTGCACATCCCACTTTAGCAGCTTGTTCCTGGCCTTTCTTTCAACATCGATGGTCTTGGCTTGCACTTCCAACCTCTCCTTTTTCTTCGAAGCCAATGCAGCTTCAGCTTTTTTTAACTTATTCTTCAGCTGGGCAACCTCAGCTTCTACTGCTTTCATCCTCGATTTGGCCTTGGCCTCTACAGCTTCGGTCGACTTATATTTGTTATCTACTTCGGTCAGTTCCCTCTCAGTGTCATTCATTTCAGTAATAATGGTCACCGCATAATGCCCCACCTACATTCATAAGATAGGGAGTAAGTAAAAAAAATAAAATTGAAGCAGATTCACCTTCATAAAAGTGGAGACCATCTGCCTCTACTACTTCACACCATTTTCTTTCTCGATCTCCTCCAGACTAACATTGAGGAGCATATCCTTAAAAGCACGGTTGAAATTTTTCCAACTATTGAAAAATCTCTTGGCGATGGTGAACCTGGACCTTGTTCCTGATCCATCGGTTCTTCAGCAGAATCCAACTCCACCAATATCGAGCCAACTTGGGGGGTAGGAGCATAGCAGGTTCTAAAAGTTGGCTTCGGGGAGAAGAGCCAAAGTAGCTCCCTCCTGAGTTGAAGTCGAAGGAACCCTCTCTTTTTACCTTGTCCGAAGCTTTGGGTTCTTTTGAACACCAGCAGATGAAGAAAGTGCTGTCCTTTTCGACGATCCCCTCAACAACTTCTTCACCTTCTCAGGCTTCATTGCTGCTGTGAAAAGGTTTAACGTTAACAAAAAGGAACAAAAAGAAGCATTAAGAGGAGGAATGGAGATCTCCTCACCTCTAGGATCGATCGAACTGATTTCAGCATTAAAGAGAGACTGCTCCGATAACAACCCCTACGGTGAGAGAATCATATATCCCCTTAAAATTGCAGAGTGCTCCAGATCTTCATCTCCGAGCTTCAGAATTCAGAAGTCAGAATCTCTCAGCCGACCCCAGTGTGGACAACCCCCAATCCTCTATAGAAGGATCGGAGACAAAAAAGAACCGAACCTTCTAATTATGTATTGAAGATGGAGCCCCCTTTATCAACGTGGGAACTCTTCTTAGTAGGGAGACATACCACCAATCTCCAGTACATTTTTCACGATGTAAAAGATCCAAAAAGGGGTGGAGAGGGCTGGACCTCGACTTTGGAGTAGAGAACTAAAAATTGATGATAAAATGGAAGGAGTTTGGAATGACAGAACACAAAGGAAGATCAAAAAAGTAGAAAATCTCGACAACAAAAGGGTGAATAGGGAGCCTAAGTCCAGCTTTAAAGACTTCTTCATATAAATTTATCCTACCAAGAAGAGGATTGCTTACTCTACCACTCGGACCAGGAGACTCTAATTCAAAAATAGTTGAGATCCTATATCGAGCACGAATGCAATTCAAATCCTTTACTTCCAACTTAGACTCAATCTAATTTGGGGCAATGGATGTGGTGCCTTATTCCTCATCTCTATTAATAGGAATATCCTCAGAAGAAGAAGGAAGCAACTTAGAAGAGTCATTTTCACTATGGCTCCTAGAATCTGTCATTGGAGATGCAAGAAACAACTAAACTAGAAAGATGAAAAAGAGGCAGAAAAAGAAGAGAAGGGAAACCAACCTGTTGTGACACAATAAGGGTGAAGAAGATGACAATTCTTCAAGAGATGAAGATGACTACCTGAAAGAAAATAGCCGACGAACCGAAAAGCCCTCAAGATAGGAAGGAAAATCGAAAGAGAAAAAAGAAGATCTGAGAATGTATGAAAAAAGTTAGAGACCGTCTCCTTTTAAACATGAAAAATTGGAACTATCCGGATACCGAATCTTATCCGATCATCTGATAATCGACACGTCACATAATCCATGGATGGCAAAGAGACGTCAGTCAACCAATTAATGATTGCACAGGAAACGAGATGTGCTATTTCCTTGATTCTGTCGATTGCCTTTTAGTTATAATTGTAATTCGAAATAGCTTTTCTGTTCATCCGAGAAGCATGTGTGCCTCTCTTGTGGAAAGAATAATACATCTTCGGCCAATCGGAATTCTAATACTCCTTTCGATCAAATTGAACTCGGGAGTAGGGGGCATGTGTTAGAAGGATATTTCCTCCTTGGGTCGAAGATAGGGGCCTGTAACTAGATATCGACTGTTAGGAGTGGTGATGTAATCCAATCTTAGCTTTGGCCTGTGATAATCCTGGGGCTTGGACCACCATTTTGAGTGAAATTCTTAGGATCGATCATTTATAACTTCGGCATCAAATTTACTCATGTTCCCATGATGATTGGCCTCGAACACAGACGGCAGATGATGAAATACCTGAGCATGCCGAGTTCTGACTTCGGTCGTAAACATACATTAGCCTCCATCTGACTTCACTTCATCGGATAAGATTCAACTTAACCATTTTTTCTCCTCAGCATCCGCTTCCATCAAATTAGACCGAACTCTCAATTAAAGAGATAGAGCTAATCCCACCTACATTTTATTTAAAATTCAAAAG
The DNA here is from genome assembly GCA_000441515.1 of Elaeis oleifera. NCBI lineage: Eukaryota > Viridiplantae > Streptophyta > Magnoliopsida > Arecales > Arecaceae > Elaeis > Elaeis oleifera. The sequence continues at coordinate 40,092 of KE507860.1, forward strand.
CACCCACGACTTTCAGTTGATTTCAGAATGAAAAAAGTAGGTGCAATAACTAGCCCTTCAATCTTGATCGAAAGTTTCACCACGTTGCATTTAAGTCGCCCCATGATCTCTCTAGATGGTTGCACAGCTTTGACCTATAAAAGAATCAACAGGGGACCTCCTAAGGTAGGCAACCATAATCTTCTACACTACTTCTCTTCAGTTTCTTTATGATCTGACTTGAGCGTCGGAGGGTCTCCATTGGAGCTAACTCCGATCAGGACTTGCATACAGGTATTCCAACCAGAAGGACATGCCACCACTCCAGCTTCTTTCGAACGTGATGCAGATTTCAGTAGCAACAATTATGTTCAGAAAATAACTTTTATCTGGTTGTCATTTTGTTACAACAGCTATTATTTCATGCTTCCACAATTTAGTGGAATAAATACCGCTTGTAATTTCAAATTTCTATGCCAGCTAAAAGGGTAGATTTTAATTTGTTGGTTAGTGGTTTTAGTAGATAACACTATTATTTTTCTTACCGTCTGATAGTTTCCATTATCATGGTACAGAATAGTGATGGCAATAGGGATTATTTATTCTAAAATAAACCTAGAAAAGGAATAAACTAGCCATTATGTTCGTCGTAAAAGTATATAACTATCATGGAGGGAGCCAGTTATCTGGGAAATTCTGGGATTATTGAAACCATGAATCTTAACTTGTAACATGCCTGATCTACGAAAATTCAAATGGATTAGATACTTTAAGGCCTAAATTAGATGGTGCAAAGATTATGCCATTAACTGACAAGAACAGTGAAATTTGTTTTCTGAACAGTTTTTTATCCATATGTAAGAAGTATATGAAGAAAGGCATAATGGTAATAAACTTACCTCAAATACTATCCAAAACACAACGAAAATGGATCAAAACTACATCAATGATTCCACTAATCACATGTGCAACATTTTGACGGAAAATACACTTGTTTTCACCACTCAAATACGTTGGATCATAGAGACTTTTGAGAGAGTTTTCTTGGTTTCCTTTTGTATGGGAAGTTTCTTTTTCTATAACCAATATTTTTGGGTTCTCTATATTGGCTATAGTTTTGGAAGGTTACTCAACCTCCCAAAACTGCCACATTTCATCTTTTTTTTTTAAATTATGTAATGGATCGGATTGGGTCAACCTATCATAAGTGCCCAATCCGAATCTAATATCCAACTTCTCCCGTTCACATATCCAACTTCCAGTATTCAAATACAATTCGGATATTGAAAGTATGGATATACTTATGGATATACCTTAGATAATTAAACTTTATGATTACAGAATCAAAGATATTACTAAATAGATGATCAATCAAGTTAATAATATATTTATATGATTGTATATTTCTCTTAAAAATTAATAAGTACTATATAAATTATGTATGGCTAGCTTAGAACCCAATGCGATGGATGGGATGGGAACCTTCCAAAATCAAAATATGCCATAAGTGATGAAATCATGTCCATTTGTTAAATAGCACTCATATATTCAACAAAATCAATTCCTCTTGCAACTCTTTTAATATATTAATAGGGAAACATCTTTCTTCATTTTATATCAAAAAATTAAAAAAAAATCTCTTGCAAAAATAACATATTTTTTTGATAGAAGGAAATAATACAGATTTGTTGTTGGAGGGGGAAAAAGAGAAAAAAACTTTCTACATCGTCCCCACATGTACATCTCCCTGTTGATTGATTTTATGTTTGATTAATCAAAGATCCGGTAGAGCACTTGCCACTGGCATCTATTCAGAATCTTTCCAAGAATCACCCTCCAAACTCTTCTCTGCTCCCTAGACTCCTTCAATGGCATCTTCCTTCGTCGAACCTTCTGCACCATCGAGAACCTCTCCTCCTCCTCCTTTCCCCACCGCTTTCCCTCTGAACACCGCTTCCTCAAGCTCTCTTTCGACCTCCACCACCCGATATCATTCGTTCCTAGTATATTTCTTACATCATCGATAAGGCCATCCACCTCCACCTCAAATTTGTGAGCGCCGTGCCAATCTCCTCGAGTATGACATAGACGACCTAGAGCTAACCACCGAGAACTCCAACTCCCACCTCCTCTATCTCCTCATCTCCACCATGCCCAATCTTGACCTCTTCGACTGCAATCGAAAGAAAATCACTCCCAAATCCAAACCTTTTTTTTTACACGTGGCAGACGGAGCTTTATTTTTTTATATGTGGAAGCCTTGCCAACACAGAGGCCACCAGTGAGGCAAGGGGTGGTGATGATGGCGAGGGCGAGGAGAACCCCACGGGGATGCCTCCACTATCGGAGCTTGTTTTTTTATACGTAGAGGCCCAGCCAACGGAGAGGCCACCGGTGGGGCAAGGGGTGGCAATGGTGGTGGGGGCAAGGAGAACCTCGCGGCGTCGCTGAACCTTGGAGGCGAGCACTGCTAGGCCGACCCATGGATTTCTTCAGGTTTATTTGTTTTGCCAAAACTACGAAAAATGGGAGGTAGAAAAAAAGATAGATCGTGCTCCTGGGCAACACTTCTCTGTGCAAAGAAAACGCATTTGTAGCCACACGTCATGCAATTTTTTAGCCACATGAGACCACCACCTAAACATCATTCCAGTATATTCTTACATCATCGACGAGGCCACCCACCTCCACCTCAAATTCGTGAGTGCCGCACCAACCTCCTCGAGTATGATGTAGACAACCTGGAGCTGACTGTTGTGAACTCCAACTCCCACCTCCTTTGTCCCCCATCTCCATCATGCTCAATCTCGACCTCTTCGACCGCAATCGGAAGAAATCACCCCAACCCAACTTTTTTTTACATGTGGCAGATGGAGCTTTTTTTTTTTATACGTAGAGACTTGGCCAACGCAGAGGCCACTAGCGAGGCAAGGGGCGGCAATGGTGATGGGGGTGAGGAAAACCTCGCGGCATCACCGAACCTCGGAGGTGAGCGCTGTCAGGTTGACCCATGGATTTCTTCAGGTTTATTTATTTTTGCCAAAGCTATGGAAAATGGGAGGTAGAAAACAAAGATGGATCACGCTCGTGGGTAACACATCTTTGCATAAGAAATACGTTTATATATATATATATATATATGCGCGGATACTGATTGAATAGTTGTCTATCCATATCTATATTTATTTTTTTTATTATATATAGATTTAGATATTTAGATACGGATTGAATAGTTGTTTATCCATATCTATACGTATTTTCTTTGATGGATATGGATATAAATATTAGTCAAATCTTAAAATTTTTATCTATATCCGAATTGATTTGGATATGAAAATAGATTCAATTAGATAATATTTATACTATTTTCATCCTTAAGCGCCCATCTAGGATTTCGAGAATCTGATTCGTCATTTTAAGTAGCTTTATCCCTTAATTAAGTTAAGAACCCTCCATCAGAATATTGTTGGCCCTCTGATCTCATATTAACGGCTCTGATGTCTTTTATGTCGTGGAACTTCAAAATAGTGCGCCGTCTGATTAGACATGTGGGATGTTGTTATTTGTCGAAAAGGCTGTTCGCTGTAGCAAATTAACACCATCAATTCCGTGTCGTGATAAACCCAAAAACGGGGGCTCCTTTGTTGCTGACCGGTGCATCGCCGTGCCCTAATTCCTCCGCTATTCGCATGGCGAATAGTAAGAAAACATCGTCTCTCTTTTCTTTTTTCTAGTTTTTGGATATTTTTCTCAGTATATTTTAGTATAGATCCTCCTTTTGGATCCTTCTTTGTAATTTTATTTTTTGGGTAAATTTTTTGTTCTGGTTTTGCTTTCGAAGCTATGGCGCGATCGTTTCTTCAAGCCGTATCGTCGGAGGATGTGGCTCCACCTCTCCGAGTTGTTCAGATGGAAGGGCTGGTAAGTATCAAACTTATTTTTTTTTTTTGGTTGCAATTTTTGCGTGTATTATGTATTTTTTTAAAAAAATTCCGTTGCAATTAGATGACTTCACTGCTATTTTGCTTCGGATGATGCTTTAGGTCAGTATTCAATGGTGTTAAAATTTGAGTTACAACACATTTTTTTTTCCTTAAATAGGCTTAGTTCTTTCTAAAAGATTGAGTTGGTGATCATAGTCTCTGAACTTGGTTATAATATAGGAGAGTTGCTGCAAATTGCTGGAAAAAATATTTTAAAGATGTCTCTTGTTTGTTTTTCTCCATTGTGGTCAAAGATTATCGATACTGCTTGGCAGTAGATTTAGTTTGAGATAGATGGCAAATTGAATTTGTTCCTTTTCAGTTTGCGAATGTGTGATAGATGGATGCCTGTGAGAGATATTGGAGAAATATTGCTAGACAACAACTAGGTTCGTTATGTTTTATGGGTTTCATATGGGGATTGTTTAAATATGAAAGTAATGTACATAGATGAATGTAGCATAGACGAGGATGCTGAGGTACATGTCATAAAACTTTAAGGATGAAGCTTGAAATGGGGAAGCTGACAGGTAGAAAATTAGGTTTCAAAATGCATTGAGGATTTAGGAGGGGCTGATAAGTTAGGGGAGAAAGGTAGGCTTAAAGTTATTGGATGGATTGGAAGCATAGAGATTTAATTTAGAAAAAGGCAAGTTATTTAAGATATATTATTGTTTATCTTAGTATGTGATGTAACTTATACCGATTAGTAGATTGATAAGTTGATGCACAAAATGCATTTGTCTTCCTCTTGTTATCTCAGAGCCCAATATTGCCTCAAAACCATGCTCAGAGACCACTTGCAGGTATGCAAGGTGATCTTCAAAATAAATTGAAACTGAAGGCCTCAAGTCCAAAGCCACATGCAGTCATGTTGAATCCCTTTTCTTTGTATGGCACTGGACTCCATGTGCCTTTTCTTGCTTTAGCCTAATGTTAACATGGCATCCCAAGTTAGTCGAGTTGGCTTATGTTCGAAGCCCTTGTTTAAGTTGGCTTGTAGTAATAGCTGAATTTACTCTAGATAGTGTTAGACAGAAAACCTAATTGTAGGAGGTATATTTGGGAAGTCTGTTTAGTAGTTTTGGCATTACATAGTATTGAGGTTTATATCATATATATTGAGGTTTATATCATATACATCTAATTCTAGGCAGGAGCAGTATCAGGTCCAATTCATCACTATTCTGAGCAGCATTCAGCTGGTATATTGGTTTCAGCTAATGACTCACTGCAATTCATGCATTGGCTAGTTTAATTAGCTAGTTTGAGTTCTAGTGGAAGTTTGGAGTCGACATAAACATGCTCATGCCTTGTGGGAACCATAAAAACCTTGTACTCAGATTAAATCATGTTGATTGATGTTCTGAGATTAAGTTCTCAATAACTGAGTATTTCCTAATGCTTTGTAGTGATTTCTTAGGACCAAGATTTACTGTCCCAGTGTCGGACTTTGTACCAGTACCATGCTGGTTCAATTCCAGTATGCTCGGTACAGAGGTTGGTTTGACATATCGAGATTATGTTTACTCTTGTATCGAGTCTTAGTTTGGTATTCATATCGTATGTATGCCTATTATCGGGCAGTACATACTGGTAGAATGAAGCATGCTTAGGACATAGGAAACAGTTTGAGGATTCTAAAGGTGTGACATCTAAGTATCTTTGCCATGGAGTCGGTGGTATGTTGGCTTTAGTTTAGGAAGCCTAAGAGAAGACTTGTGCAATGCTGATTCTATCAAGGTAAGGATTGCTGTGACAATTTTTGCATCCATAGCCTAGTATTGTTGAGTCCTCCACTATATATATAGTGGGAGCTACAGCTTTTGGAAGCCCATGACCTAGTATGTGGCATGTGACACTACATGTACCATTAGAGAAGCGGGAATTGTTATATTTAATCTGGTTCTTTTGATCAAAGAAGATGGAGATGCCCTTTTTTCTACTGATTCTTTATGGAATGTAATTGATGATGTCAGTATGCAATTCTGGCTTCATCAGGATTCTGAAAATTAATTCTAGCAATAATAGTTTGCTTATCAGATCCTGGGTGGTTGTTATGTCTAATATGCTTACATGGCTACATGAGTAGTTAAATAGGTTTACATCATTTTGTCACTTCAATATATTGATTGCAAATCAGCACCGTGTCAAACATGTTAGGAAACTTTTATTCATCTTTTCTTCATTGTGATGGTAGCTTCCAAAAGTTTTAAATAATGCTTTATTTTTCCTGAATAAGAAGGGATGCGAAATAGAGTGAGACTGATTCAAAATCATAATGAACATTTTTAGTCTTAAAACCAAGGTTTTGCGCCTTGGTATTGAGACCTATATTGATACATTACTGGCACGGCATGACAAGACACAGTACACCCCCACACTAATACATGGTAAAGGTGCTAAGTCTGGAATAGTACTCATACAATGTGTTGTATGGTACCATATTGAGCTCCTATACTTTTTGGTTCTCGATTGGTATAGTATGGTGTGCCTGGTATGATCCGATATCTTAAACCTTGCTTAAAACCATGGACTAAGTTTTTTTTTTTTTAAATAGTATGCTATGGAGATCTCATTTTATCTTTCTTGAATTTTCTTGCTTCGTGTGCTAGTTACTTAGTCCCAATGATGAGGAAGCTATATAAATAGTATGTATGCTAATTTTTTCTTTATTATTCTTATTGGGCATTATCCAGGCTATCTTAAAGATAATTAAACACTGCAAGGATTTCTCACCAGCTCTGGTTACAGGCCAACTTCTTGGTTTGGATGTGGGTAGTGTTCTTGAAGTGACTAACTGCTTTCCTTTCCGGTATGTGACAATAGCTTTAATCTGAATTCCAGCTAATTGAGTATGAGTATTTCATTTGGCAGGGAGGGGGACGGTTGATGTTTAAGAGGGTTATTTCTGTCTTTTCTGTGCTGATGATTTTCCTTGCACTGACATGTAAGATTAGAGAAGAAGATGAGGAGATCGAAGCAGATGGGGCCAATTATCAGCTTGAAATGATGAGATGCTTAAGAGAGGTCAATGTAGACAATAATACTGTAGGATGGTATGTTCATTTTTCTCGTTTGTAGTTATTACCAGGAAAGCCTCTATATTGCTGTCTTTCTGTTGTTGTGACTAACAGATGATGTGAAGTTCAGCACTATGTCATAAAACATAATACCCACAATCTGCCATTCTTCCAGGTCTTAAATTAAATGCCATTATGGACATCACTTGTGCAATTCACAATTTGTGAATATTTTGAGTTCTGATACAGGTATATTTGAGGTTAATTGGGCTCATGATCTTTTATATAACCCTGGAAAAATACTAAGTATTACATGCTACTCAATGACATTTTGAAATTCAAATGGAAAAAAAAATCTTAAATCCTTGGAAAACATTAATTGAAAAAAAAATCTTAAACCCTTGGAAAACATTAGTTGTGACATTAATGTGGCATGCTGGGATGTAGATCTTGCCTTAAATTATGGGGTTACTAGTTGGCCTAATAATAATTAGCAGTGAAACTAATATTAGGAGGGTCGCTAACATTTGCAGTATCTTTCTGGGTAACAGGCTCATACATGAATTTTTTGATTATGATGAAGAAAACCTAGCCAGTTTGCAGTATACATTATAGTAGATTTAAAGCAATGTTCACAAAGACAAATTCACCAGCGTGTATTTTTAATGTGGTGGACAAAAAACTCAGCCTTCAGTTAGTTCAAGTTCTGGTCTTTGTTACAGAAATATAATACTTGTTCTATGCATGCGGCAAAGGTTTTTTTTTTTAATTTCGTATTTTAAGTGGCAACATTAGTAGCTCTTAATAGAACATGTCATTGAGTTTTCTTTTAATCTCTTGTTTGCTCCATCTGATGATTGAACTCAATTTTCAGGTATCAGTCAACTTTGTTGGGATCTTTTCAGACTGTGGAGCTGATTGAAACATTCATGAATTACCAGGTGATACAAAAACCTTGGTGTCGGTTATTTGTATTATAGTTCTTCTTGATTTTATCATAACTGCTTTTGTCTTTAAAAGAATTCCAAACTTGGGATTGTTCACTGATGTTAAATGTAATGATGGATAGCTAGATCTGATTGGCTGTGAATTTGCATCACATATTTGGATAGGATAATGTAAATATTTCCCCATATTTTCGCTGTAAGTTTCTTTTTTGATGAAAATTATGTAAAGAAGATAGCAAAACTCTTCACATTTTCTTTGAGATTCTTTCCATTATTTTGGTAGAATAACTTTTCTTTCCTTCTTGCTGGCTATCTTCTTAGTTTAGTGGCTGAAATTGTTGTTAGTTGTTACGATGAGTAAAATGGATGAACCGGAGTGGTATTCATAAGTCTTTGTGATTACCATGTTTAATCAAGGTTAAAGTCAACAGTTCTGTAATGTTGAAGAATGTTTTGCAATGAGAAGCGTTCAGCTTATAAGATGAGCACTGTCTTATTTTGAATGCTGAAGTTTGCGTGGTTGGTGTATGGAGGATAAATAACTAGGTACAGTAGAATGAACATAGTAGAGGACAGAATCGATATGGAATAGAATGATGGAGATGGTAGTTGCATGGCCCATGAAACATTTGGAAGTTGATACAAGGAGCAAAAAAGATCACAGGAGGCCCCCTGATAACTGTAGGGACTTGGATTTGTTACATGGTCATATTCAGAGAAAGAATATCCAAAGTAAACCTTACTCACATTGAATTATATCTTACTAGGAACGAATGGTGAATAAATTGATTGCTGTCCTCCATGAATTGAGATGAGGCTTATCTGCAGTCAGAATTGGATTTTGCTATGGAACTCGGGTGGGGTGAAATTTGATATCAGAGCCTATTATACATCTTGAATTGATGTGTCTAAGTATAATAAAATATGAAGTTATTTAAGAAAGAAAGGGCATAATGCTTTTTTTTTATTTGAAAGAATTTAAAGAAACTTCGAGTTTTATGCTGACGAGAAGTTTGCTGTCCTAAAATATGGATTCCTAGTTTGAATTGTAGTAGGGTGATTTAAGTACCTCAGAACAAGAAATTAGACAATATTTGATTTTTATGTCGATTTGAATGTTGTTCTTAGATGTTGGGCACTTCCATCAGTTAGGTGTTGTTATGTGGCAAGATCTTGATTATCTAGGCATGGATACCTAGACCCAAATACTTAAGGATGCTGGTTGGAACTAGTTTTGTTCTTTAATCCGGCATTTAGAAATGTTCTTTAATCCAGCATTTAGAAATGTTCTTGTGATGATACATTATATACATGTGCTGGTACGTTGGGGCTTTATTGCGTCATTGAGGTGATGGTCATGGTACAATTATCTTCATTTTACTGATTTTATGCCACCTTTTTGCTAATTATATGACGCCTTTTATGCAGGAGAATATTCGACGATGTGTTTGCATTGTATACGACCCATCAAGGTCCAATCAAGGGGTTTTAGCTCTCAAGGCCTTGAAGCTGACAGATTCATTTATGAATCTTTACCGAAATAACAACTTTACTGGAGAAAAGTATGGTTTAATGGTTCTCGGTTCAGTTATTTGCAACCATGACCTTTAATGACATCGTCATACAGCTGCATTTTTTCTATTGTAGGTTGCGGGAAAAGAAATTGTCATGGGTGGATGTCTTTGAGGAAATACCTGTATGTTGTTTCTGTGTGTTCTTTCATTTTAGATTGCTTGTATTTTTTGTATTTCTTGAATTAGGAAATTGTAGATGTACATATGCTTTTGAATCTTTAGGAAAGGATATAGTCTCCATCATTTTCTCTTATAATAGGTCCTTGGGGAAGCGTATATTCTTAATTTCTTTCTCTTATATTTCATATATTTCCTGCCTTGCAGATTAAAGTTTCTAACTCTGCACTTATTAGTGCATTCATGACAGAGCTGGAGCCTGATTCCCCTGTTACTCAGGTCCGATAGTTTGTCCTATAAGCAGAGTTCCATTAATGCTCATCCTGTTCTTTTTAATTAATAACATGCCAAATTTTCTGTGCCAGTGTGATTATGATCGTCTAAAATTATCCACCGCTCCATATATGGAAAGAAACTTGGAATTTTTGATTGAATGCATGGAAGATCTTAATTCTGAACAAATAAGGTTTGATATGTCCTCCAAGTGCTTTTTCTTGCTCTCATGATGCAATCAGTTGTCAAATCAGTTCCATTAAATGCTCTATTCCTCCTTCAGTTCCAATATTATTATCGGAACCTCTCACGACAACAAGCGCAGCAGCAAGCATGGCTTCAGAAGCGAAGGTAAGTGCAATCACATATCCAACTTGTATTATTGTACATCACAGTGTTTGTAGGTCTCTATTTATCAATTCAAGAGAATTTACTAAACATTCAATTTTAAGTTTGTGCATTCAATTCAGTAAAACGGCCCTAAAATAAGACCAGGTTATGTCTGCCACCATAATCAGGATCACCAATTTTGACAATTAACCACTTGAAGTGGTAGTTATAGGACTTGAACATGCATTAAATTAAGTTTCCCATATAAATGTCACAAAATGATAGCACATAAATTTTAAGAAAGGAGAGTTGAGGGAACTAAAGTGAGCAAGTATATAATGGATGGGCTAGGTCATGGTTCATAGGCTGTCATGCACAGTTTAAGAAGGTAAATTTAAGGATATAGATGATGCATGCAGCAAACAAGGAGGAAGAATGGAGAAAGATAATGGAAATATCACCCTAACGCTTGAAATGGTGGACAACACTTGTCCATGCAGAACAGATGATGGGTGTTGAGATATTCCATGCATTTGGATCCAAATGCAAAAATAATAAAGAGCAGCAATTTAGAAGAAAATTGACAAGTGGGTTGCAGAGTCCTAAATCCAGATAAAATCGGTTAATCTTCTTGATTCCATTCCTATAGTTTATCTTATAAGATGAGAGAGAAAAGATGGGTGGTTGTGGCTGATGTTACCTATGTATTTTTTCATGGACTGCCGTACCACCCTAACCCTCTGGTACGGGGCATACTGTATCGTAGCAGGTCAGAACTGAGACAGTATCCAGTACTGTGATTGTGGACCTTGGTTTTCTTATTTTTGTGTGTTGGGATGAGGGAATGTTTATGTACACATACCAGTAGATTGACAACCCTGATAGCATCAGCACATAAATTTCATTGGAAGTAGATGTAAACAAATAACAAAGCACCATCGAATTAGTCTCCAGTTTAGGCTATTAAGTAACTAGGGCATTCCAAGGACTCTCAAGAGCCATACTCCAAAAGAAGTATGGGAAAGCTTAACACGATCTGAAGCTATGAAACATCTAATCTACCCAAAAAGAAAGTGGCTTCCCAGGATAAATGAAAATAAATTCAGCAACATCACATACCATATGATATAAGAGTATGTGTTGTGGACTTTGCAGTTTCTTGTTATATCATAATTTATTGGCGTCTGCAGCATATTGGTTCAATATAATATTGCATAAGTGATTTTATTAGTTAATATTTTTCAACTTATATACACTGAGCTGAAGCTACCCAGAATTTTGTCATCGTTCTTTCGCGGTGAGGCTACAGCTCGCCCTCTTTTTTCTTTCATTTGTGGTAAAGTACTTTCAACTTCATTCTAGATGAATTATGAATCTTTCATTTGGAGGTTTTAAAGTGAGTATTGGTTGGTAGTTGAGTCCCAAAAGTCAGTATTGGTTGGCAATCGTGTCAACAGTTTTCGCTGAGAAGAAAGAAAAAGAGAGAGAAAATCAGATCCTGGCTTTCTGCATTAAAACACCAGTTGGGTTGGTTTAGACATTTTTGAGTAGTCTGAAGTTGTTTTGGATGATACCACCATCATTATGTTATATGCGTCATGGTACAAGACAAGCAAATATTTAATGATATTGCACGAGATTGTGAGTTAGGATAAATCTCCATTTACTGTGCTGATATAGCTGCTGTATGAAAGATAATTATAAGAATTTCAATTCTAAGTCTTTATAGGGCTTTAAATCCATACGAGCCAAGAATTCAGTTCTGCATGAGATGAAGGTGGGACTTTGTTCTTAGATTAGAGTTCCTTCAACTTAGTTGGATTGTGAGGGCTGCACCTGTCTGGTGTGTAGATAACTACTGGAGGACTCCTAGGTCTGTCTGCCGTGCATGTATTTATTCTTGCATGTGAGTGGGCCGGTAGTTTAAGGTGCTATGCTTTTCAATTGCTATGAAAACCAAAGTTGCTGTTTATGTTGATAATTTTGGTGTAGTAATTGGACTTAATGTTTACTACAATATATACATATATGTATGCGAACATACTCATTCATGCACATATATGTATGTCTTGTGCTTTTTTGAGAGTGTCTGTTCTTTATGTCCTAAATAGGGTAATATCCTTGAGTCTGTAAGGTATCTGGAACCTCCATTGCTGATTTACTATATTGTCAAGTGGTAGAATATTATTTGTCTATAACATATCTGGAGCCTCTTTAAGTCATGTCTATTTCCTTCAAAACATGCTTTCTTTGGGATCTTATAGCTTTTTAGAATCTAGAGAAACTTAAATGAACATGGAGTATGTACTGCACTCTGTCTGGTTTTTTGTGGAAAGTGGGATTTGAAAGTTTTCAGGGATTGGACCTTTTATGCATTGTCAAATATTTTCAAATCAATTGACCTCCTACTTCAGGCCTTGTAAAATGACAAAAGGACAAAGAAAGAGTGGGGATTGGTTGGTTCCAGTGCCATTTTTATACAGAGCTTGTTCTGTTTTCTTGCTATTTTAGATGTCTGTTTTCTTGCTATTTGAGATGCTTTATCTGATGTATGACTTAATTTTAATGATGATAAGAGCAGCGATAATATTTATCCCAGTAATAATACTAGAACTTGTTAGTGACATTGATATGTGCTTACTATAGAGTAGTCAAAAATTGAGGGTGTGTTTGGCATCGCTTCTATTTCTTATTTTTATTTTAAAGTAAAATCACAGAAACTAAGGCAAAAAAATTTGATGCTATAGTTTTATATTCTATTTTCAAAAAGTGATATTAATTATTCTAAAAAATAAAGTAAGAAATTCTTATTTTACTATTTTCAAAAATGAGAAACCCATGTCTTTTACCACCACCACCTCGCCACCATCGCTGAAATTACAATTGCCATCGACCTTCACCATCGTCATCGTTGCCATCATTATCTTTACTGCTATCATCATTGTCGTTGCCATCGTCTCCACCATTACCACTATCCGTATCATCACCACCACTTTCATAGCCACTACTACTATCATCCCCATTGCTTTTGCCATATCACCACCACCACAACCTTTACCAAACCACTGCCATCATTGTCATCACCACTATATTGTTGACCTCAGCCTCACTGTTGCTATTATCACAACTATAGCCTCTACTATCTCTGCCACTAATATTATTGCCTCGGCTACTATTATCATGTTTATATCTTTAAAATAATTGACTATACCATGTTTATATTTAAATTTAAAACAAATAGAAATAAATATCTATTTATATTTTGAAATAAGAAAATAAAAGTGATCAAAGGGCACCCAAGATAATGATTTTTTTTAATATTTTGTTTTGATGTGAGTAATTCCAAGACCAAATATTACTGGCCGACTCTGTATTCCTTTTGTATGATATGCATGTATATACATATATACATATATTATGGGATCTAGGTGCTTAAGCACTAAATTGAACTTTCGTAAGTATGTATGTATGTATGATCATTTTGGTGGCTGCCAGTCTAATTGGGATCTAGGTGCTTAAGCACTAAATTGAACTTTTCGTAACCTACTTGGTGATGTATGGGTCATATTTAGGTGGACCACTACATGCCTGATGGCAACCTTCAATGATGGCTTACATTAAAGTCTTTTTGCACTGAAATGTGTTGTTTGAGTTTTTTGTTCAATTATTAAGCTCCTAAGATATGGCTATTTTTTCCTCCAAACCTTGAGCACGATAGTTATTTTTGCTCTGACGGATGGATGAAATTATGTCATTCTTGTGTGTTTGGAGAACAGCTTGTTTATGATGCCCTTTTTCTTTTAATTTTATAGGACAGAGAATATGGCAAGGAAAGCTGCTGGAGAAGAACCATTGCCCGAGGAGGATCCATCAAATCCCATCTTCAAGCCAATATCCGAGCCATCACGCCTGGATAGCTATCTCATAACAAATCAAATTGCCAACTATTGCAACCAGATCAATGGGTATGCCAATATCTTTATTTACTGATGCAGCTTGTATTATGTTAAAGCTTGTTTCAATCCTTGCAATTTCTGTGTAGATCAGTATTTCTCATCTCAAGTGCAATACCACAAATTTAATTTATATTTCAAGCATGGACATTTCAAGTACCATTTTTTCCTGCTATAATGCTGCATCTATTTGTGCCCTAAAGAAAGATATTGTACTCTTCTTGTCTCATGCTGACTTCTCTGGCGAAATATTTGTCAAAGTGCAATTTATTAGGGATGAACCTTGATGCACACATGTAATTGACACGCCTATGGCTACATCCTTGCATTTTATCATACGAGAGGAGCTAATTTAATTGGCATAGGATATAGTAAATATGTTAGTTGTCATGGTTTAGCTTAGATGGTGAGAGGGTATATTTCACGGATGCAACTTCACCTTTTAATTGGTAGTCAGAACAACCATATGAGTGCTTTGATCATCAGTTAGATACTGAGACAATATTACTGTGTAAATGAACCAAATTGAAGCCTAATGTAAATGTGACTCATGGTTTTTGGGTAATTAAAAAGTTCAAATGTCATGTAATATGGCCTGTTTAGTTTCTTTTTTTGGTCTTTGAAACATGGCCTATTTAGTTTCAATTATGGTGGAATTGCTTTATCATCTTAGTTTTTACCATTGAAAATAATATAGTGCTATTTTCCGAGGTCTCTCTCTCTCTCTC
>KE507863.1:39331-50133 GCA_000441515.1 Elaeis oleifera
TACCCATAGATATACATGGATGAGCCAGCTGAAGTGGGGCTCATGTGCAACTATGTGAATTCTGGTATCCACTAAGAAATTAGGGTAATTTCTCAAATTGGAAGTAAAGGCTATCAATTTATTTAAAATAGTAGGAGAACCTTTAGACTAAAGTCAATGTCCTTAGGCTTAATCGATTCATATACTAATTAGGTTTTGATTTTTCTTTTATAGTTATGGCCACCAACTTGTCACTCTGATCGTTGTTAGACAGTGATAAATTGAGAGGATCCAATTTCGATAGTTGGTATCAAAAATTAAAAGATAGTCCTAGAGCATGAGCGGATCTTGTATGTACTGATAGATCTGGCATCTGAGCAGCATGGTCCTAATGCTCGCGGTGCAATTTGAGAAACTTACTTGAAATGGCTAAATAACCACATCACGGTATGTTATTATGCGAGTGGCTATGAACGATGAGTTCAGTCACAAATTCGAGGAAGCTCAGCTAGAAGAAATGCTCAAAGTGTTGAATAATTCTTTTGGCACTCCCAATGACATTGAGCAGCACATGACCAGTTGTTTCATTTTCAATGCTAGGATGAGGAAGGGGCCTTGGTAATCGATCATGTATTGTACATAATCGAACAGATCGAGCACTTCAGCAAGCTCGACTTTTCTTGCACAAGCAGCTCGGGAAAGATGCGATTCTGAAGTCCCTATCGAAGTCCTACTTATCATTTCTCAATCATTATTGAATGACAAAGCTTGTAGTAAACTATCACGATCTGTTGGGGTTGCTATAGACTTTTGAGAAAGATCACCAGTTCTATAAGAAGACGGTGAATGTAGTGGGAGCATCTTCTTCAGACGGGTGTCATCCCTCTGAGAAAGGGAAGAAGAAGAAGAAAACAAGGTGCCAAGTGTTGGGGGTCAGATCGTGAAGTCCAAGTCCAAGTCTGACCAGAGTCAGGCAGAGTGCTTCTACTATAGGAAGCAAGATAATTAGAAAAGAAACTGTCCTCAATATCTTTCTGATGAATTTCTGATATATCTAGAAGAGAATAAGATTCTCTCGCAATGGACTCCTCTTGGACACCATATCATAATGGTATCTCAGAAAGGAGGAATTGAACCTTGTTGGACATGATTCAGTCCATGATGGGATTTTCAAGTCTGCCAATCTCATTTTGGGGTAATGCACTCGACTCAGCTTGCTATGTACTTAATAAAGTTCCAAGTAAGTCTACGAATAAAATATCATATGAGATATGGACTGGACATAAACTAGTACTCTCACATCTTAGGATTTGAGGATATCCGGCTTATGTCAGATGTTTAAAACAGACAAATTAGGATCTAGATTTGACAAGTATATCTTCGTAGGGTATCCTAAAGAATCAAGGGGTATTACTTCTACCTTACTGATGAGCAAAAAGTATTCATGAGCAATAAAGCATACTTTTAGAGAAAAAAAAATTAGTAAAGGAATTGGTGCTTCTAAAATCAAGCTTAATGAAGTTCAACGAATAGAGAAACCGACACAATCTAGTGAACTCACAGAATCTGATTTGATTGAATCAAATCTAGAACTTATTAATGATGCACTATTAAGGAGATCCATAGAGTATCGCACCCATCAAACTGATACTATAGTTTCTTGGTTCGAGATGGAGATCCTGTAAAACTCAATGAGAACAATGAGGATCCGATCTCCTACATAGATGCAATGCAGAGATCTGACTTCGATAAGTGGCTAGAAGTTATGAAATCCAAAATGGAGTCCATGAAGGTCAATGGTGTGTGGATATTAGTTAACCCACCTAAAGAGATAAATTTATAGGGTGTAAGTGGATCTTCAAGAGGAAAAGAGGTGTTGACGGTAAAATGGAGACCTATAAAGTCCATCTGATTGTCATGGGGTATTATCAACATTATGGTATTGACTATAATAAGACATTCTTCCCTGTGACAATGCTGAAATCCATTCAGATCATGCTTGTAATAGCTGCGTATCTAGACTATGAAATCTGACAAATGGATATGAAAACAGCTTTTCTCAATAGTGAGCTGGAAGAAGAAGTGTATATGATATAACTTGAAAGTTTTACATCCATAGACGAGTCTAAGATATGCAAGCTTCAGAGATCTATTTATGGATTGAAGCAAGTAGGAGTTGGAACATGTACTTTAATAAAGTGATCAGAATGGATGGCTTTGTTAAGAACGGAGAAGAACCCTGCATATACAAAGGGGCTAACAATTCTGTGATAGTATTTCTTGTTCTGTATGTGGATGATATTTTTTTAATCGAGAATAACGTTCGTGCATTGCAAGGAATAAAGATTTGGCTATCATCTTAGTTCTCTATGAAGGACTTGAGAGAAGCATCTTATATCATTGGGATGAAGATCTATAGAGATAGATCAAAGAGGATGCTTGGATTATCTCAGTCCACGTACATCGATACCATGCTGAAATAATTCATCATGAAAATTTTAAGAAGGGCTCTCTCCATAGAATTATTCTCCCAGAAAGAGATTGTTCGACAACTCCTCAAGAGAGGGAGTGTATGAGCAAGATTCCATATGCTTTGGTAGTAAGATCTATATTGTACCCTATAACATGTACAAGATCAAACATAGCATACTCATTAGAAATAGTGAACAGATATCAGTCTGATCCAGAGAAAACCATCAGAAGGTTATAAAAGCCATCCTTAAGTATTTGAGAAATACTAAAGACTAGTGGTTTGTTTAAGGTGAAACCGACTTAAAACTTATGGAGTTTACAAACTTTAATTTCAGTTGGATCATAACGATAGCAAGAGCATGTCGGGTTACATTTATATCCTGAATGGTGAAGCAATCTGCTAGAAAAATTTCAAGCAGCATACTGTGATCGACTCTACTTGCAAGGTGGAATACATCGTGACATCCAATGCTGCAAAAGAAGCTGTGTGGTTACCAAAATTCATCGGTAAGCTCGGAGTGGCACCCTCCCTCGATGGTCTTGTTTATTGTACTGCGACAACACTGGTGCCATTGCTCAAGTGAAGAAATCAAAGTCACATCAGCACACCAAATATATTCTGCACTGCTATCACCTGGTTCGAAAGATCATGAATCAAAGTGACATCGTGCTTCAGAAGATCGAAGGAAAAAAGAACTTGGCCGACTCATTTACCAAAGCCCTCAGTATCAAGAAATTCGAAGATCATAAACAGAAGAAGGGTATACGATATTGTATGGATTGACTTTAGGCCAAGTGGGAGTTGTTGGAAATTATGTCTCAAAGTTAATCATCAGTCTGTTGATGATTGTGCTAAACACTGTAAATATATATGATTTAGTAAATTAATAAATTATTATTTAACTTTCTTTATTATAATGTACTGCACATCTTCGTAATGAACTTCAATTGTTGTGATGAAGTCCTTAGGACTATTTTAATTAATATAGAAGGATATATCGTTTAGTCCTTAAATAAGTTCACGACCAAATGATACGCTATTATTAGGATGATAGTATTTGTCGGAGACACTGGTATGACACACAAGTGATATATAGGAGTACATCTCATTGAACGTGACCAACTACTGGGCACTTTGCTATCAAGAGTAGCTCGCGAAGGATATGGGTATAAGTGTCCCTCCGACCTGATATCACCACAGTGACTTGCAAGCAACTTATTGTGCTTTGGTGCCGGATCACCTGAATTTTTAATTAGCACGGAAAATTTTTGGATACGATCAAGTACTTGCAAAGTCGATGTGTGAATCAATATGAAATTACCTCCTCCAAATAAGTAAGAGTTAATGCATCAGTATATTTCAATTTAGTAAAATCTTGGTTAGGATAATCCATGTGATGGATTTGAAAGGTTGAGACACAATGTGGTTCACTAATCCAGAGTTTGATAGTCAAACTCTAGGTCACCTTGAGTATTAGGATCAAAGAGATGAATTATAGAGTAACCATATGCCAATAGGTTCATGAATGATGCTTTGCAGTCCTTCGACCTATCCAGACATCGGGTACCATTGCTAAATGGTCACTTTGATTAGTATAGAAGTTTATTCTGATACTATCGACTTAGGTTTGAACCTATAGGACCACACTCAAAAAAAATTTTCGACTGATCATGTGGCTAATCAATGATTGAGAATTGTTCTAGAGTTTAATCATCAATTCGATTGACGATTAACCTTATACAAAAGTTATAATAAATTAATTTATCAATTATTAAAAAATTATTAAAAAATTGATTAGTGATTGATTACTAATTAACTCAATTTGATTGAGCATTAAAATTTGGATTAAATCTAATTGAATTGGATTCAATTTGGTTTGATCTGATTAGGTTATGAGATGACCTAATCGCTGAGAGTGTTCGATTCTTAATTCGAGCTCGATTAATTTCAATCTAATTAGGATTTAATCGAGACTACTTGTTACTTAATTAAATTAGATAATCTAATTGGATCTAACTTAATTTGGTTAGGTCAAAACTTAATTAGATAAGAACATAAATTCAAAATCAAATGGAATCAAAACACCCTTGCGCCACCTCTAGCTGCGCCCATCCTTTCTTCACATGTGAGAATAATTTTTGCATGAAATTTTTTGTACCCAGATAGTGTGTGATGCCTTCTTCTGATCTTTTTGGATTAAAATTTTGTTGGATTGAGTTTGAGTTCAAATTGATTTGAAATCAAACTTAAATCAAGAGTCCAAGATTTGTGAGACTACCTAGCTGCCGACCAGCCTTCTTCTCACGTGCAAATAATTTTGCATGATGTTTTTTGCATCGATCTGAATTGTGTTGCCCTCCTTTCTAAGTCCCTTATGCATGGATTAAATTGGTTTAAAAGAAATTCAAATTGATTTAAATCTCTAATGAGATCAAAAGCCATTTGAAGCTAAACCAGATTATCCAAACTCTGCATGGGACGCCACCTTATAAAGGGAGTGACTTTTTATGTGCCAACCAACTTCAAATTTGGTGTGAGAAAATCTCAGAGAGTGCGTAAGAAATTTGAGAGAGAGGGGTGAGCGTCTGATCAGTGCATCAAATATGTTATAAAAAGTATTAAAACCCTTGATATTTAATTCTTATTATTTTGAATTTGATACTTTTTATATTTTTAGGAATAATTAAATATGAAGATTTCATCATAAATCAATAAGCAACGGCCCTTCAACACATGCAGATGAAACTTGAATCCAAATCTAGTACTATCAGGTGTATGACATGTAAAAATACATAGACAGGAATCCAATAGATAATAGAAAAATATATATAATTTGGAGGGATCCATGGAATTAAATGAAGCAAGGGAGAAAGAGTCTTCATGTGGCCTGGTGCATGAGCTTGAAAGGAGTGGTTTGTTGGCGGGCTAATAGTGGTTCAAATGCACATGTGGCACATGGCTAACAGTGGAGGGACCCAATGGCCTTGGTTCGGTCTTCATAGCACGCGGAAGCAACTCATGGCAACAGAGAAGTGGGTCCAATCCAAGGTTCAAGCATGGGATTCAAACGGCCTGAGATGAGCAGGTCGAGTGAACTTGGGTGCGCGGTCTTTGGGTGTGGGAGCTCACAATGTACAGTGGTTCGGTTTAGTAGAGAGCGGAACAGAGAGTGCGAGAGTGGATTGGTGTGTGACCGTGATGCAAGCAGAAATGCACTGTTGGGATTTCATGGTTTCATGCATGTAAAAATTTTAAACGAGTATGCAACAAAAATTTTAAAATTCAGATTAAATCTAATTTAATCTAAGCATACATAATATTAAATCTTAAAACTATACAACAAGATCTATATATGTGAGATAGGATTCAGATATAGAAATCAAATAGAGAAAATAAATAAAGAAGTTCTAATCTTCATACCTTGGCTTGAATCGATGTACACCATGAACTGATGATCATGGATGTCTTCTGAAGGTCCCTTGAAGCCGCATAGGTGTCCGACCTCTATGGATATCCACACGAGTCTTCGATCTAATCAGAAGCTTCTTGATCTCACCGGAGTGCTAGCTCCCTTGCAGAGATCACATCTTGATAGTTGAAAAATCTTCTTTTCTCTCAAGATATTTTTAAAGAAGAAGAAGAAAATAGGAGGATGATGATCTCTATGCTAGAGATCATGAGAAGAATCTTTTTTTCTTTCTTCCTAAAACCCATGCACCAAATCTCTACGCTAGAGATGTAAGAATTTTATCCAACTCTTGGACAAAGAGGAGAGAAAAACCATGTCTAAACTAAGACAAAAGATAGGAGAGAAAAGGTCCTAACAACCAACTTTTGGTTGTTGGTAAGAAAAAAGGGATATGATCCAATTTACCTCACACCATGCATCTCCATGCTGCGCCGTCTCCTCCATGATTTTTTCACACACATCTCTCCTCTAATTGGCATCTAAAATCTGATCATCATCAGCCATAATTCTGCCTCCTATGTCCCATGGGATCTCATGTTTAAATAGGATAAGAAATTGGTTTTAGGTAGGAGTTTAGGTGAGAGTCCAAAGGAGGAGTTTAGGTGAGACTCGAAACTCCTTTGGAATCTAAATTTTTGATGCCCTCCACCCTCCTTATTTGTGCCCCATAGTATCTCATGAAAATAGGAGATTAAGAGAACTTCTTACATGCTAAAAATTCACACAAAAAAAGGGAGAGGGCATGGGTATATATGGCATCCAAAGACAAGTTGGCGTGGGGCTTAGTTTTTGCGCATGAAAAGGGAGAGTTTTAACTTCATGAGACTCTTCTTTAGGTAGCTGATTTAAACCAATTTAAACTCTAACCAATTCTAATCATATTAGAAATTGATTAGATCCAAATAGATTGAAATCCTAATCTGATTAGGAGCCCAGACTATTTAGATTAAATATCATCTAATTAGAGGAGGAGTCCTAGTCCTTTTGGACTTTCTCTTGGTGCTTAAGTCAAACTCTATTTTTAATCCTAATTCAATTAGGATTTAGTGTACCCATGAAGAGGAGAATTTCTAGTCCAAATAGGAACTCAAACACTCTTAATTAGATTTTAATCTAATTAAGAATTAAGTCAAACCTAAATCCTAATCAAACAAAGAATTATTCTCCCATGTAATTTAGGTTATCTCATAACCCAATTAGGTTTGATCAAATCAAACCCATGTCAAGTTAAATTGAATCTAATTCAATTAGACTTGATACAAAAGGATCATCGATCATCGAGATGATGCTCGTGGGTCTCATAATCCATCAGTGACACCAAACAGTATATAGTGGCAATCTAGCAAAATAAAAAGTGATGAACCTCTAGGTACAATTAATGTATAATACAGCCCTCTATCGTGAGTCCCGATCAGATGGCAGGTCATGGATAAATCATCAAATCTCATTATCGATCATATGATAGTTTCAATTAGCTCGAGTCCATATATGATTCTCATGAAAACTCTTTCCATCAATCACACTGCTATGACCATAGACTTAAGGACTCAACTTTTAAATCCCATAGGACTACTCCCTTCTATTAGGATCGATAGATTCTATCTAGGTATATACCCTACTCTTATAGTGGACCAACTATCGCCAACATCCACTACAAGGACTCGTTGAGTCAATGTTTCTGTGCAGTCAAACTCCAACAGCCTCACTACGAACAGTTGTAGCACCACAGGTCAAAGGACCAGTCATACTACTGCAGCATCGAGAAAGTCACTAACGAGTGAGCAGACATCCATGTGACTTCTCGTGTTGGTCACGCTCAGTGCTAGTTATTCTCTAACAATCACCTGCACTCTCGCTTCAGTGTCACTACACCGCAGACTCGAGACTCATCTGTCCGAAGAAAGTGATTTGTGCACTGATCTATCCGGATCAATCACCATCCCCATGATGATCCTATGATCAGGTGTAATTTAGGAATTAACCATCAATGACATATGTCTCAAATTCTTAACTCTTTGAGAATATGTATCATCATCTTGTAATCCCTTGGATGATTTATGGACACATAAAACATATATGGTAATATAAATGCCCATAAAGTACAAAATATGTTCTAGTTATATCATATACGTCAGCCAAGATTGGTTTCTAGAGCATACATCCGACAATCTCTCACTTGCACTAAAGTCAATCTGCCACATACCAAGCCCCATCTTCTCAAGATAGGCTTTAGTCTTCAGCTAGTTAAGTGACTTGCCAGTGGGTTAACCACATCTCATGTAGAGTTTGCTCTCTGCACCTCTATGTATCTACTTGAGGTAGTCACATATTCTGTTATTCTGTGTGCTTGGATATCTGGTGAGACCTAGGCTCTTTAGCAAGGGCTATGGTGCCATTGTCTTTGTAGTATAGTGTCGTGGCATCTGACGTGATATCTAGTTCTGCAACTAACATTAAAATCAGAATGCATCTTACACATCTACAGTGTACTCAGCTTCCATTGATCGATTGCTTGAAATCTTTTCAAGTTATCGACATAATTACATAGGAACACACCCATGATGTAGACATTCTACCATTTAACATCAGATATAAAATCTAAATTGGTGCATCATCTCACTTTTAGCTTTGACCCTTCTCCAAAATTAAGAACAAATCTTTAGTTCTTCTCAAGTACTTAAGGATATTTCACAGCAATCCAGCGCTCTGAGCCTGGATATAACTGATATCTACTCATGACATTCATAGTATAAACTATATCAATTCAAGTACATTACATGGCATATATCTGTATCCAAGAGGATAGCAGACCTCTCTCTGAGATTTCTGTACTGAACTCTTTCAGCATCAAATCTCTGTACTTTATTTGTGAAAACACAAGCATCCAATTGCTCTATCTCTATAGATCTTTATTCTCAGAATATAAGATACTTGCTTTATATCTTTCACGCAAAATTCTTATATACTTGATCCTATTTAAAATATATAATTCTTCATTTCTAATCAAACAATTTGATCATATCATCAAAATGAATATTTCAACTCCAAAATTATTGCAGACTTTGTGACTCCTATCACGAGAAATAAAATCCATAAGCTACTCCATATAGAAATCTTCAAAAGATATCTAGTCAGAAAAGCTAATTCACATCTCTTTCTTGGAGTCGATGTCTAATATTGTCTCGTTATAGATTTTGGGATCATCTCTATGTTCCCTATCTCCCATGAGAAATATTTTTTCTCTACATCCTCTATTAAGCATACCCAAGTACCTTTTGAGAGGATAGAAGATCCTACTACATGTATGAGGTAGAAGAGAAACATATGTATACTGGCTCATCATGAATAGGTTCTTTAGGTCCTATAGCTCACTGCTCTTTAGAGACATTCTTTTCGAGCTTAACTTTCCTCCCACTGCTTCATCTTGGTTAAATAATTTTCAAAAGATAGCATGATGGGTCACAATCATATTGTAATCCTTTCAAAAGAAAAGTAATATCCCAAACTCTTTTAGGATGAGCTTTACAGACTTATCCTCTAACATATCCATCTACTATCCTTGACACAGGCTGGATATCTTTTAATCTTGAAATAATCAAGATTCAGTTCTCACCATGCCATATCTCATACGGTATGGTCGGAATAAATTTGACAGAACCCAATTCATAGAAATAAAATATGTCCCTAAAAAAATAAAATAAATCAGTGAAGTTCATCATAGACCGATCTATATCTCATATAGACCTATAATTCTTTTAATTATCTCATTGAGCTGAGATGTACTAAGAGAGGTCCAATATAATTTTTTTTATTTATGAGAAATTGAAAAAAAAAATTTTTGGTATTGCATCCTCGATCTGATCGAAGTATCTTTAGAATTTTTTAATTGCTTCTTTACTTTACATCTAAATTTTTAACTTTTAAAATTTCAGATTTGTATCTCATATATTTACTCATACCATGACTGATCATCGATAAAGGTAACGAAGTAGAGACAACTTTTTTTGTTAGCATATCAAATGGCTACACATAAAATGTGTATAGGATAAGTATCTTAGTGATCCTTTTTCTCTTGTCTCACAAGAGTAGTTTAATCATTTTTTTCTCAAAAAGATGATGCACAAACTAGATATAACTCAATAGTCAATGAGCTCAAAAGCTCATATTTCTCCAGTTTGTTAATCATTTCTTCTCCTATATGACCTAGCCCAAGGTTCCACATATGCTTAAGGTTTATCTGAACTTTGGATGTCTCAGATCTAATGGCATTCATTACTTGCTTAATTAAGTTTACAAATGCATCATTATGCAAATGATAGAAACTGTCTCTAAGAACAAAATCCAAACGATAATCACAAAAGATAGATACCCATAACCACAGAGCAACTCTTGCCCTATTGCTATTTTAAGGATTACTTCCTCAGCTCCATACTAAAAACACTAGAGTCTAAAACTCAACTGGGAGAAAAAAAAATCATAAGGATAGTATTGAGCAAATTCAATAAGCCTACTCAAGGCATATCTTTGTTTTTTTAGGCTCTTCAAGTATTTATCTTTGAACTCTTTCAAGGTTTCTTTGTTAACAACATTTTGACCAATTCAGATAAAATGTCAATAATATCATTCATAAGGTAGTTTACCATAAACTATCTATATACACTAAAAAGAGATTGTAGAATCAAATCCACAAACAATTCCTTGTGCATGGTCATGTCGAGCCTTTTAAACTTCTTAATATCTTTGATCATTATCAAATAATGATTATAGACTGACTGCCAATCATGCATCTCATACGCTGTGCGACTCTAATCACCTCACACACTTGTAGATGAATTTGTGGGAATTTTAGTGCAGGGGTAAAACGGTAATTTAAATTTTTTT
>KE507863.1:55101-71547 GCA_000441515.1 Elaeis oleifera
TCTGAATAGCATGTTCCATTAGATGTAATTGGTAGTGATCTAAAAGTAGTCATGATATATGTGATGTATATATGAAATTTAGATCATAATTATGCATGTTTAATTATTAAATATAGATATAAAAATTAGTTTTCATGATATGAAACATATGGTATGCTTTACTTAAAATCTTAGTAGAATAGTTTTAAAAATTGAAACACATATTTCATACACTTAATTTGAAATTAAGTTTTTAAAACGATCTAGCTTTAAGAATTGAAGATTTTATAACATCACATAAATCGATGGACAATGGGTTAGCATGAATCAGGTCCTCTTATTGGGTTAGACCTAGGATTAGAAATATATATAGATGAAATAAAAAAATTGATTAAATCTAATCAAGAGTTGAATTAGATTAGATCGGAATTTCTCTAGATCAACCTCAATAGTTGAAGCTTGATCAAGTCCATATTTTGACCTTACTAAATGGACCATAATTATAGCTCAATGGTTGAGCTCGAATCTTCTGGTGGACCAAATCGAAACTAATTAACTAGTTAGTATTTAAGGTAAGTTTGGCAGTATTGATCGATGGTCATTAATTGAGAGCTACTCACCTAGATGGCATCTATGGTGAGTTAATGATATATCCCTCCCACTGATCTCACTTACCTATCCAATATGATAGATTATATTTTGATTAGGTCACTAATCGATTTGACCTGACCCATGCCATTAAGTTAAATTAGTATGACTGATTTAGATATCTTTAGATCAGCTTGTATAAAGTCTTCTTCATGATTTGGTGAAGCTAGTCAGAGGATTTACGACTTGCAGGTCCATTTCTTTTCTTATTCTCAAATTATTAAATCAAATTTTTTAAATTATTAAGTCCTTAAAATGATACAGTTATGGAGATAACTAGTTTATAGCCTCCTGTTAAGGTGCATGATAATAAGTTCAATATTCTAAATAGGAATTGGAGGCACCACACGTCTGGTGTCTATTGGGTATTAGAATTATCATTCATCATATGACCATTTTGTTGTGTCTTTCAGATCAATGCTCAGGTTGGTCAAGCCACAGTCAGGCCTAAATATTCATTTACTGGATGCACTTAGTGTAGTCATGTTAATGGTTGGACCTAATCAGAATTTTCAGTAGAGGCACTACACGCCTGCTGAAGAGATGCCTAGGGCAAAACCTAATTGCTAGAAGTTGTTTAGAGAAATAATTAATTATGAACCTACCTATGCATGTACTAAGATTGATCGAGCCACACTCAGACCCGATTACAGTCTGTGTAGATTCTAGTACCTGCTAAAGAATTAATGTAATTTCTTGAATTAGAGGTAGAGGCTACCAATTCATATAAAATAGTGAGAAAAATTTAGACTAAAGTCTATATTTTTAGGATTAAAATAATTTATATACTAATAGATTTATATTTTTTCTTTTTGACTATGGCTAATGCACTATTGCTCTGTTTGTTGTTGGACACCGACAAGTTTATCAGATCCAACTTTGATAGCTGATATCGAAAGTTGAAGATCATTTTGGAGCAAGAAAAGATCTTATACATGCTTATGAATCCAACATTCGAAGAACCTACTGCTGATGCACCCCATGCTATGAGAGATACTTATTTGAAGTGGCTCAATGATTGGATGCCTATGCATTGCATCATGAGAGCAGCAATGAATGAAGAAGTTAGCCATAAGTTTGAGGATCCGTAACCAGAGGATATGATTCAAATGTTGAATGAGTCCTTCGGCACCCTTGAGGATGAAGAGATATAAAATCTCTTGTGCTGTGTTCAATGCCCATATGTGAGAGGAGGTGTCAGTCACTGATCATGTATTATATATGACCGAGCAGATTGAATGCTTAAGCAAACTTAGCTTTTCATTACATGAATAGTTGAACAAGGATGCTATCCTGAACTCGCTACCAAAATCTTATATACCCTTCTTGAGTCATTACAAATGATCAAGCCTGCAGTGAACTACCATGATTTGTTAGGATTGCTGCAGACATTCAAGAAGGACTATCAACTCCAGAAGGAGCCGGTGCATGTAGTGGGAGGCTCGTCTGTAGATCATCGATCCTTTAAGAGAAGAAAGAAGAAAAGGTATAGAAAATCATGTCGCTGATCCCAAGCCAAAGCAAAGCAAAAAGTCGAAAGTCAATGGGAGCTAGGCAGAATACTTTTTTTGTAAGAAGTTGGGTCATTGAAAAAAGAATTATCTGGTATACATAGCTTCCCTTGACCTAAACAGACCAAAAAGTAAGAGAAACAAGCAATCAGTTGCTTCGCAAAGTACTTATATGATAATTTTTATAATTTTCTATTTGTGATACTACTAGATATTGGATATTAAAAGTTAATTAATATTTACAATTCGTTGCAGGGACTGTAGGTCAGTAGAAAATTTAGAGAAGATGAGTGGTTCTTGAACATTGAAGATGGAAGCCTTGTTCTAGTTCTAGCTTTAGAAACTTTGTAGCTTATTTTAAATCTAATAGTATCATGTTAGATGAGTATCATTATTATTCTTTTTTTTGATGAATGTCATTTCTGTAGATCTTTTAGATAAACTTGATTTTAAGTTTTTAATAAAAGATGATTTTTGTGATATTATTATGAATGATACTACAATTATGCGTGGATAATTAAAATATGACATATATATATTATCACAGTTTGTTGGTGTAATATACATATCGAACAAATGTTCTAGGTTAGATAATGTCAGTGATTCCTATCTTTGACATTGTAGGCTGGGTCATGTGAACAAGAATAGGATAGATGGGTTAATCAAGGAGGATGTCTTTGAAATTAATGATTGTGAATCATTATCGACCTGTGAATTCTATCTATTTGGTAAGATGAACAAGTCACCTTTTAAAGAAAAAGGTGAACGAGCTAATGATGTTCTAGGTCTAATACATAGTGATGTATGTGGACCCATGAACATAGATGCTAGAGGAGGATACTATTACTTCATTACATTTATAGATGACCTATCGAGGTATGGGTACATCTACCTTATGAAGCACAAATTCGAATCATTTGAAATGTTCAAACGATTTCATAGTGAAGTAGAAAAATAGACTAGAAAGAATATTAAAACTCTTCAATCAAACTGAGGAGGTGAATACCTCAACAGTAATTTTTTGATATATCTATAGGAGAATGAGATTCTCTCATAGTGGATCTCTCTTGAAACATCACAACATAATGGGATATCTGAAAAGAGAAATCGAACTCTGTTAGATATAGTTCGGTCCATGATGGGGCTTGCAAATCTGCCAATCTTCTTTTGGGGATACACTCTTAAAACTATTTGCTATATTCTAAATAAGATTTTGAGCAAATCTGTCGATAAAACTCCATATGACATATAGACAGGATGTAGGTTAGTGCTCTCACACCTTAGGATTTGGGGGTGTCCAGCTTATGTCAAGCATTTAAAACAGATAAGCTTGGATCAAAGTCTAATAAATACTTGTTCGTAGGATATCCAAAGAAACTAAAGGATACTACTTCTATCTTACTGAAAAATAAAGGTGTGTTGGGTTTTGGTCATGTAACGAAATATGAATTTAAATTTTTAAGATACAAATCAAAAGATTTAATAATTAAAATTATCGAACTGAAACTCAAACCTTAGAATTACCTTATAGATGTCGAACAAAACAAAATCCAAGCATATAAAGAGTTAGAAACTTATACTTCCTCAAATGAGTAGTATGGTAAGAAGGTGATCTCCATGAGACTTCAAAGTAGAAATCCTCCAATGGTGATCCACATGAAAGATGGTCAAGGTCCTTCCCAACCAGTGCACCGTCGTAGCCTTTTCTTCACAAGAACACTACTAGCTTCATACTCAAAAAATGATCGTACCAATGCTCTATTGCCTTCGATTTCTCTACTAGGATTATACCAAGAGAATTTTCTCTAGAAGTCTCACAACTTAGGATTTAATTTGTACTTCAACATATGAAAATCAAGAGGTGGTTAAGAACCTTAAGGAAGAAGGACTCTTCCTCTTCTTAATGCACAAATGAGGGTGGCGGCATTTAATTATTTGGCATGAAACTAGAGTAACGTGGAGGAGTCCTTCCACACTTGAAATTTTTCAAGTTGGATAGGAGTCCAATTAAAATAGGCCTAATCCAATTAGGTCAAAGACAACAGGTTCAGTTTAGCTCAAACACTTTGAACTTAACCAAATTAAGAACTTGGGTTAGCACAATATGCTAGCAAAATAATTAACCCTTAAGATTTATATTAAATTCTAATTAAATCAGATCAAGATCAAATCTTAAAGTGTGTAACCCATTGGGTTCCAAATTTAGCCAGCAGTGGATGCAGACTCTTGATCTAACCCTAATCTGATCAAACTAGGTCAGCTCAAGAGTCCCAATTAACTAAGATTCTTTCTAATTAATTTTTGAATTAAATTCTTTTAATTTTAATGAGTCTATAAGTCAAGATTGATATCTAAAAATATGTCATGACTATCTGAAAGAGATGAAATTTGATAAAAATTATCAAAATATCCTTTAGTGGCAAGTTATCGTGCAATTCAATTCTTCAATCAAACAACATCCCAAATAAGCTATGGTCATGGAATCATGACAAGCCTAATTGCTTATTTAAATATATCTCGATCAGAAGATAATGATTCAGTCGATGATATATTAGAATTTTTTTTCTCATTATCATCCTGCTTTGACCAAAAACTTTCAAAATCATCAATCTATAAGATCATATAAGATGTTTGCTCCTCTTATTAGGAGTAACTGATCTCTTATTGATCACTCACAACCTCCATGCATACTTCATCATATCCAAAACACCCCATAAGGATTAGACAATTAAGTTAGAAAGTGAACCAAAATATAGATTCATGTACATAAGGTACCATGATGATCTCAGATCAAAAGATCACTTGCACAACTCTCACTAGAGAACAATCAGCTGACATATAATAAGACTCCATCTGATGTTCTCTCGAAGGTCTATTCAATGAACTCATTCTCTAATGAGCACCCACATCCTTGTATTAGTGTCATCATATAAATGGTTATGAGATCAACCACCCTCATCATTGAGCATACATAAGATGTGCTAGTCTTACCGGTATCATTGATCTCTGAATCAATGAACCAATGACTGAGAATATTTTAGGTCAGGACTATTTAAGATTTAGGTCTTATTGGAGTAATCTCATTACAGTCTTAAAATCATTATTCAGACCTATGGGATTCATTATAATCTTAAAATAATAATAAGATGCAGTATATAATGAATCAAAAGCTTATTTATTTATTAATAATATCAATATATAAATTGAAAGGTAATTATAAAAAATATCCCATCGCATCCCATATGTGATTGACATGTAGGATACTATTTTTTCAATCTCCTACTTGCACTAAAGTCAATCATCCCTATACTTGATGCCCATGCAATCTAGGTGGTGGTCAAACTGCTGCAATGACAAGGCCTTAGTGAATAGGTCCACTATATTGTTCTTGCTGTCAACTCGCTCCACGATCACATCATATCTTTCGACTATCTCCCGAACGAGGTGGAACCATCTTAGGATATACTTGGATTTATGATGAGATCTCGGTTTCTTGGCTTGAGCAACTATCCCGGTATTGTCACAATATAGGGGCACTGGTTGTTCAATTTTTGAAACCACATCCAATTCTGTGATGAACTTCTTTATCCAGACGGCCTCCTTAGCAGCCTCACTAGCAGCAATGTACTCAGCCTCAATGATTGAGTCAGCAGCAGTTTGCTTTTTGAAACTCTTTCAATTTATTGCTCCACCATACAAGGTGAACACATACTCAGATATGAATTTACTATTATCTAGATCAGATTAAAACTAAAGTCAGTATAACCTTCCAGTTTTAAATCAGATCCTCCATATATAAGAAAATATCTCTAGTCTTTCTCAAGTACTTGAGTATATTTTTTATAGCTTTCTAATGATCCTCCCTGGGATCAGCATGAATCTGCTTACAATGCCCAAGGCATAAGCTGCATCAGGGCTGGTATACAGCATAGCATACATTATTGATCCTACAGCTAAAGTATAAGGAACAGAACTCATTCTATTTCTCTCTTCAGGTATTTTAGGAGACATCTTCTTAGAAAGTTGTATGCCATGACCCATGGGCAAGTAACCTCTTTTTCTTCCCTCCATGTTGAACCTCTTCAACACAAGGTCTATGTACCTTGACTGAGACAAGCCAAGCATCTTCTTCAATCTATCCCTATAGATCTTTATACCAAGTATATAGGATGCTTCACCCAAGTCTTTCATAGAAAGCTTTTGTGATAGCCATATCTTGACCGATTGCAATATAGGGATGTTATTCTCAATGAGCAGTATGTCATCCATTTACAAGATTAAAAAGATAACAGCACTCCCACTAGTCTTTTTGTACACACAAGGTTCATCCATATTTTTGATAAAGTCAAACGATTTGACTGTCTCATCAAAATGAATGTTCTAGCTCTTCGATGCTTGCTTTAATCTACAAATAGATTTATTTAACTTGCATACTTGATTTGCTCTCTCAGTAGAGATAAATTCCTCTGACTGAGTCATATAGACTTTCTCCTCAAAATTTTTATTGAGGAAGGCAGTCTTGATATCCATCTACCAGATCTCATAGTCATGTTATACAGCAATAGCGAGCATGATCCGAATAGACTTGAGCATGGCTACAGTGTTGGGTTCTAGTGATGCAGCAGAATGTAGATTTCAAAATTTTATATGTATTCAACTATTGAAAATATGTTTAACAATTAAATAGGACTATCAAAACATAAAACCCTAGGAACTCCTTGATGATTATAATCAAACAATTTGAGCATGCATTTTAACAAGGGATCAGATGTCATATACCAAACATGAAGATGAGGATCTGGT
Organism: Elaeis oleifera; assembly: GCA_000441515.1. Lineage (NCBI taxonomy): Eukaryota > Viridiplantae > Streptophyta > Magnoliopsida > Arecales > Arecaceae > Elaeis > Elaeis oleifera. The sequence goes on from KE507863.1 coordinate 62,043, forward strand.
AATCGAGTGATCTCCACAAGGCTCCAAAGTAGAAGCCCTCCAATGATCATCCATATGGGACAGATCAGGGTCCTTCCTAATTTGATGTATTACTGTAGTCATCTTTGTAAGTCTATTGCCGATCGTCCTTCTCAAGAACGGGTAGCACCACTGCTTGTATGCCTTCGAATCCTCCACTAGGATCACACTAGGAACCCTTCCTTACAAGAACTCACCATCCAAATCAGATTTAGATGTTCAACACTTGAACAATCTAAACTTTAGGATAAGCAACAATTGCTCTCTATTTTCTCTTGATTTCTTTCTAATTTCCTCCTCTTTTCTTATTTTTTTCAATTTTTTTCTTTCTTTTCTCACATAATCCCATGCCTAAAAATCTTTTGTATTGAGATCATATCCCATATGGGGTGCCCCTTAAATAAGAAAGAAGGGGGCCACAAAAAATCCCAAGGGGCGCCAACTCTTGGCATCCCTTATTCCTTACACAATGAAATTTATTTCAGTGTGGAAACCAAAGAGGAATAAGTAAGGTATGGAAAAAGAAGAGTTTTATAGTTAGAAGGACTCGTCTTCTATGCACAAAACCAAGGTACCATCTGATGGCACGTGGGATAAGGGAAGAGTGTGAAACCAAGAGTCCAAAACAAAATGGACTCTTCCAATATTCAATGCACAAAAAGGGGGCATCCCATTATTTCTGGCATGTGATATCCTTTATAGATATGGAAACTTCCTTCTCTTCTATGCCCACATATTCCCAAGAGCCATCACATGATGCGAGAAACAAAAATATGCATGGAGATAAGAAAGAATTAAGAGGAGTGGATAAGAAGGACTCCTCCATCTTAATGCCTAAAATAAATGAGGTGGGCTTTATTCTTGTATGTGGTTTGGCATGGAGATGGATAAATCCAGATGAAACACTTTCAAATGGATTGGTTAACTAACCAAAAATCAAAGATTGAACTTAATCTTATTAGGTCAAGGCATCAAGCTTGGGTTTAGCACAAACACCTTTGCACTGAGCCAAATTGAAAACTTGAGTTAATTCACATGCTAGTAATTTAATTAACCTATAGGATTTATAATAAATCTAAATAGATTAGACCAAGATCAAATTTTTATTGTATGTGACCCATTGGGTTCCATATCTAACCAACAGTGGACCCAAACTCATAACCTAATCCAATTAGGTCAGCCCAAAGGCATCAATCAATAAGAATACCTTCTAATTAATTTTAAATTAAACTCTTTTAATTCTTGCAAGTCCATAAGTTAAGATTGATGTCTAGCAATGTGTCATGACTACCCAAGAAACTCCTTTTCTAAAAAGACTGCTTTGTTACGGATGAACACCTTTTGTTCTTCAGCGAGATAGAAGTATCACCCTTTAGTTTCTTTGGATATCTTATGAACAAGCATTTATCAAATTTAGGTCTAAGCTTGTCTGTCTTCAAATGCATTACATAAGCCAGACATCCTCAAATCCTAAGGTGTGAGAGCACTAGTTTACGTCCTGACCATATCTTATATGGTGTTTTATTTACAGACTTGCTTGGGATCTTATTAAGTATGTAGCAAGTAGTTTCAAGAACATATCTTCAAAAGAAGATTGACAGAGTCGCAAAGCCCATCATAGATCGAACCATGTCTAACAGTGTTCGATTTTTCTTTTTGACATCCCATTTGTTATGGTGTTCTAGGAGGGGTCTATTGTGAGAGAATCTCATTCTCTTCTAGATATGTCAGAAAATTACTGATGAGATATTCACCTCTTTGATCTGATCGAAGAGTTTTAATACTCTTTTAGTCTATTCTTTACTTCACTACAGAATCATTTGAACATTTTAAATGATTTAGATTTGTGCTTTATGAGATAGATATACCCATACCTCAATAGATCGTCAATAAATATAATGAAGTAATAATATCTTCCTTTGATGTTTATGTTCATAGGTCCACATATATCGCTATGTATTAGATCTAGAACATCACTGGCTCGCTCATCTTTTCTCTTAAAAAGTGATTTGATTATCTTATCAAGAAGACAGGGTTCACAGATCGGTAATGATTCATAATCATTAATTTTAAAGACACTTTCCTTGATTAACTTGTCTATCATGTTCTTATTCACATGACCTAGCTTACAATGTCAAAGATAGGTATCGCTGACATTATCTATCCTAGGGTGTTTGTTTGATGTGTACATTATACCAACAAATTATGATAGTAAGTATATACTATATTTCAATTGTCCTCGTATGATTTTAGTGCCATTCATAATGATATCACAAAAATTATCTTTATTAAAAAATTAAATTGAATTTGGCCAAAAGGCCTACAGAGATGATATTCATCATAAAAGAAGGATAATAATGACACCCATCTAACATAATACTACTAGACTCGAAAATAAGCTGCATAGTTTCTAAAGGTAGAACTGGAACAAGACTTTTATCTCCAATGTTTAGGAATTGCTCACCATCTTTAAACTTCCTACTGACCTGTAGTCTCTACAATGAATTATAAATATTAATTAAATTTTCAGTATCCAATACCCAGATAGTAGTATCACAGATAGAGAAATTATAAGAAGTTATCATATAAGTACCTTGTGAAGCAACCGATTGCTTGCTTCTCTTATTCTTTGGCCTGTTTGGATCAAAGAAAGCTATATATATAGGACAGTTCCTCTTCCAATGATTCAAATTCATGCAGAAGAAGTATTTTGTCTGGCTCTTATCGACTTTCGACTTCTTGCTCTGCTTCAGCTTTGGATCGGTGGCATAAACTTTTTGCACCTTCTTCTTCTTTCCTCTTTTGAAGGAATGATGATTTGAAGGTGATCCTTCCACAACATGCACCAGCTCCATTTGGAGCTGATGATCCTTCTTGAATGTCTGCAGCAATCTTAGCAAACTATGATAGTTCACTACAGACTTGGTCATTCTATAATGACTCAAAAAGGTAAGTACGACTTTGATAGCGAGTTAAGGATAGCATTCTTGCCCTACTGTTTATACAACAAAAGTCAAGTTTGCTTAAGCATTTAATCTACTCGATCATGTACAATACATGATCTATGACTGATGCTCTTTCTCGTATATGAAATTAAAACAACGTAAGAGGTCTTATGTCTCTCAGCATCCTCAGAGATGCCAAAGGATTCATTCAAAATTAAATCATCTCCTCGGATTATGCATTCTCAAACTTATGGTTAAGTTTGTCATTCATGACTGCCCTTATGATACAATGCACTATAGTGCGGTCATTGAGCCACTTTAAATAAGTATCTCTCGTAGCACGGGGTGCATTGGTAGCAGGTTCTTCGGGTGCAGGATTCGTAAGCACGTACAGAATCTTTTAATACTCCAGGATAATCTTTAGCTTTCGATACCAGCTAGCAAAATTTGATCCGATAAGCTTATTGCTGTCTAACAGTAATCGAAGTGATAATGTGTTGGCCATTGCTGAAAAAAACCAAAGCCTATTAGTGTATGAATAATTTTAATCCTAAAGACATGAACTTTAATTTAAAGGTCCTCCCACTATTTTATATGAATTGATAGCCTCTACCTCCAATTTGAATAATTATATTAATCTCTTAGCGGGTACTAGAATCCACACAGACTGCATTTAAGTCTGAGTGTGGCTTGGCCAATCCTAGTGCATCCATGGATAGGTTCTTAACCAATTATTTCACCAAATAATTTCTAGTAATTATATTTTGACCTAAGCATCTCTTTAGCAGATGTGTGGTACCTCCACTGAAAATCTTGGTTAGGTCCAACCATTAACATGACTACACTAAGTGCATCCAACAAATGAATATCCAGGCCCAAGTATGGCTTGTCCAATCTGACCATTGATCTGAAGGGGCACAACAAGGTGATCATATGATGAATGATAATTCTAATACCCAATAGACACCAGACATGTAGCACCTCCAATGCCTATTTAGAATATTGGATGCATTATCATGTACCTTAATGGGAGGCTATGAACTAGTTATCTCCATAACTGTATCATTTTATAGACCTAATAATTTAGAAGATTTTGTAGAATGATTTGAGAATAAGAGAAAAGATTGACCTATGAGTCATAAATTCTCCACTGACTTCACAAAGTCATGAAAAGACTTAATACAAGCTGGTCAAGAGACACCTAAATCAGTCACATTGATTTACCTTAATGGCATGGGTCAACTCGAATCAATTAGTGACTTAATCAAAATATGATCTATTGAAATAGCCAAGTGAGATTGATGGGAGGGTCTGCCTCGGCTTGCCTCAGACACCATCAAAATGGCCAGATAAGTGGACTCCCAATTAAAACTATTGGTCAAATTACCATGTAATATTATCAAACTTATCTTAGATACTAATTGATTGATTAGTTTCAATTTAATTAGCTAAAAGACTTGGGCTAAACCATTAAGCCATGATCATGGTCCAATTGGTATGGTTAAAATAAGGACTTGATCGAGCTACAACTGTTGAGGTTGATCTAGAAAAATTCTGACCTAATCTAATTCAATTTTTGATTAGATTTAATCAATTTTTTGTTTAGTCCATATTATTCTAACCCTAGATTTAATCCAGTTAGATAAACTAATTCATGCTAATCCATTGCCCATCGATTTATGAGGTATCTTAAGATCTTCAACTCTCAAATCTAGATCTTTTAAAAATTTAATTCTAAATTAAGTGTATAAAATGTGTATTTCAGTAGGATTTTGAGTGAAGCATACCATATATTTCAAATCAAAATCTAATTTTAAATTTATGTTTAATAATTAAACATGTATCAATTTCATGTATACACCATATACATCATAGAAAATTCAGACTTCTACATCATATGCAATATACAATTCAGATCATATAATCTAATTTCATATATAATTATTTACTATGAATTATAATTAATCATAAATTATTTTAGATCTGATCTAAACTTATTCATGATCAAAATAATTTAAAAATTTTTTGCTATTCTTCATCATGAGACTTGATCACAATGGCATCCCTATACATTATAAGAGCACCCCATCGAATAGAAAGAGAAGGTCTTTAAATCCTACTTACTTTTATGATCGGATGGCTTGATGATTGTCTTAATTTGAGTACTGAGCTACTAAGATTTAAAATTTAATTTTAAAAACTAATTACATGAGCATATAAATTGTTATACAATCCATGCATGCACATGATCATACAAATATGATGTGCATCTAATCATATCAGATCAATGCGTAAGTATATTTCATATTTGAACCTTCTTTTATACAGCATATAAAACTATTAATTTAGATCTAAAATAATATAAAAAACTATTCAAAATATATGTATGATTGCATAAAAAGTTTTTGGTTAGAAATGTGATCAAACATGCACAGGTATTATACTGAAATCAGATCTGAAACTCTATCAAACAAATTTAGATTTGAGCCTGATTCAAACATTAATTATTTAATTAAATTATATCATAAAAATCTATTAAATTTAAATCCATGCATAATCAAGTATTAAATCAGTCCAAAAATTTGCACATAAAATTTCTGCTAAAATAGATTTTCAGTAGATCGGATTCAAGGGCTGATTTTGATTCGATAGTCTGATCAAAATCAGATGAAAAATATACATAAGATATCAAATGAAACAAGGTTTAATTATATCAAAAATTTTAATTAAAAACTAGATCAAAAAAATAAAAAAATTAAAATTAAACTATACGATCATGACATATAGGCCTGACTCTGATATCAATTGAAAGAAAAATTCATCCGATTGCATCGGATGTTAGAAGGTACAATAGATTAGTAATTAAAATTTTATAATATTTATGAATTCTCACCTTAATTTATAGTAAAAAAATCAAGGTTAAAGAAACTCCTCTATCAATTTGCTTCATAAGATCCGGGTGTACGGATCCTCTACTTCGCGTGCATGCCAAACTCTGTAGAAGAGAGGGATGAAGATCTTCTTTGATGAGGAGAGAAAGGAAGCTTTTAGATCTGATCTCAAAGTCTTAGAATATCCCACACACTACCACAAGTGAAGGAGGATGGCTTGATGGAGAGAGATGCCCAAGGGAAGCTGCCAAAGAGGAGGGTCACCCAAAGGAGGAGTTCTCCATACCTAGCTCACCACTTGATTCCTTAATTCTCTTCTCCACACCACTCCTTAAATAGACAAGAGGTACTAGATCAAATCAAACTCCTTTAGGTGCTAGAAATAGGATTCTCCATGTTTAAATCAAATCCAAGCTTATTAAAGTACAAGAAATCTCAATCCAAGTAGGAGAGGCACCGACTTGTGCCTCCCTTGATTATGCCGCATGCCCAAGGGAGGAGGCTATTTCCAATCCCTTTCCAACCATCTTGGTTGGCCCACATGGTGAGAGAATAGTTGGGACATGTGGCTAAGTGGACCAAATTGATTTGATTCAAATTTAGGTTAATTCAAATCCAATTCGATCTCGATTCAAACCAATTTCGAAATGGTTACTGATCCTAATCCAATTAGGATTCTTATGCAAGTCCAACTTGATAAATTAACCCAATTAAGTCTTAATAGAATTAAGTCTAGTTAAATTAGATCTGATCTAAAGTGATTAAGACTCAAATTGAATCTCTCATAATTACTTGAATCATTGATTTGATTTAATTCATCTCTAGATCAAATGCGCACCTCATTATTGCAGTGCTAGCTGGATATAGTCAATGTTAATTTGTATGATCTATAACATAATTCTTAATTAGGTTAATCTACATATTCAATCAAGTCTCATACTTTAAAATTGAACACATAAATATTCAATCAATTATTTTCTATAAAGTTATACTTTTGTATGCAACCCGTAAGTTTGAACACTAAGTTGGTAGCATAAGAACTCCTTCTTATACTAATCGAAGTGACCATCTAACAATGATACCTGACGTCCAAATAGATCAAATATTTACAAACAATATTCAAGAACCTGAACATATGGTTAACATATAATTCATCTTTTTGATCCTAATGCTCAAAGTGATCTAGAGTTTAACTGTCAACCCTGAAATAGTCATCCACATTATATTTAACCTTTCAAATCTATCACATGGATTACCCCAGCCAAGGATTTACTAAATTAAATACAGTGATGCATTAACTCCTATAATTAAGAGGGATCAATCTTATCTTAATCTACATACAAACTTTGTAAGTACTTTACTGTACCTAGTAGCCTTCTGTCACTGCACTAAAAATACAGGTTGTCCAGCACCAAAGCACAGTGAGTTACATGCAAGTCACTATGGCGATCTTAAGTCAGAAGGATACTTATGTCCATATATTTTGCATGCTGTTCTTGACAGCAGAGTGCTCAGCAGGTGAGTCGCTTGTTCAGTGATGATGTACTTTTACATCTCATCTGTATGCCATACTAATATCTCCATACTCTTTGGTTATGAGGACAACCAACCTATATGGCACACAATGACCTACTCTTGATAAATATCATCATCTTATTAATGATGTATCATTTAATCATGAATATGCTTAAAAACTATTCGATAAATCTTCTTTTATCAATCATAATATGGCTCTAAGGACTTCATCACAACACAAGTGTTCTAATAATGAAGATATACACCTTGTGATGAAAAAGTCAAAATTACTTTTATTCATTGATCAATAATTTATATACAAAATCTAATTATTTACAATAAGTCAATTAATTTTAAGATACAATTTCTAACAACTTTCACTTGGACTAAAGCCAATCGGGGTAGTATCTTATATCCATCTTTTACTTATGATCATCAAACTCTTTGATCTTGAGAGCTTCAATGAAGAGATCGGCTGGGTTCTCTTTTCGTTAATTTTTGCAGCTCGATATCACCTCGATCCATAATTTCATGGATAAGATGATAGCATTGCAGAATGTATTGGTTCTGTAGTGGGACTTGTGAAGGAAAAAAATTGTTTCTCTTCGGATAGCTCAGATTGCATCTAAAATTTTTATTTATCTACATGAATAAGAATCAAATCCTTATCTGATTAGCAGTGGAATAGGAGATCAAATCTTCAAAAATCTGAAATCAAATCTTTATGGAGGCTTGAAAGTGCAGACTCTCTACTTCGCATACATACCAGACAATGCACAAAAGTGGGATGAACTTCGATCAAATCACCTTCACAACCCAATCAAATGATGGAGGAGAGGTACCGGTGTGACACCTCATACTAGCAAGGGGATGCCCAAGATGGGTTCCATGCCAAGGGAGGAGGGGTGGCAAGGATAAGGAGAAGCCAAGGAAGGAGGGAAGGAGCTTCCTCTTCTCACGCCTCTCTCTCTCTTTCTCTCTTCTCTCAATCTGATTTATTTTCTATGCATCCATAGGTAGAGACCCTCTCTATTTATTGATGATTTTTATGACCCAATAAGTATAGGACTCCTAATTTAAACATACTTTGAATTAGTCCAATACTTATGAAAGGACTCCTACATGAGATAGAATTGCCTTCACATATGACAACCACATTGCATCCATTCCCACACCCACATGGGAAGCCCACAATGAGCAAGATTCTAGGTGTTGGTTGGCCCAAAAGAGAGGGAATTCCCAGTATAAGTAGAATTTCTCATATCTCATCTAAAATGGATCAGATTTGAATCCAATTCGAAGCTGATTTGAAATAATTTCGAAAGACTGTTAATCCCAAACTCTTTAGAATTTTTGTACCAAATCTAACTTAGAATTATTGGAAATAGTGTTACAAAGCCAATCGTCAGTCTGTTGACGGTTGTGCTCTTTTTTTTGTATATGTATATGAATTATGAATTAATAAAAATATTTTAGTATTTTCATCATAAAATGTTTCATCTTCTAATGAACTCCTATATTGCGGTGAAGTCCTTAGGACTATTTAGACACGATAAAGGAGGATTTGTCATTTAGTCCTTAAATCTTTTTGCGACCAAATGATACGTTGTTACCAAGGACGACAATGTTTATCAAGCATAGGTCGTTGTGTGCCATATAGGTTGGTTGTCCTCTTAACCAAAGAGTGTGGAGACACTGATATGGCATACAGGTGAGATGTAAAGGTACATCTGCACTGAACGTGATCGATCCAGGAGCTATTTCTGTTGTCAATATTTACTCCGATGGGATATGGGTATAAATATCCCTCTGACCTGAGACCGCCATGGTGACTTGCATGCAACTCACTGCACTTAGGTACTGGACTACCTGAATTTCTAATTCAGTGATGGAAGGCTGCTTGGTGTAGTCAAGTACTTGACTTGTCGGTGCGTGTGTCAAGATGGGATTGACCACTCCAGTTCAGGAGCTATGTATAGTCGTGTTTCAATTTAGCAAAACCATGACCAGGATAGTCCTAGTGAGGAGTCACAGGATTGTTTGAGTTGAGCACGATTCGGATGATCTGACCAGGGTTGACAGTTTAACCCTGAGTCGTCCTAAACATAGGGATCAAAAGGATGAATTATACAGTAA